>JAIFAC010000320.1:0-123840 GCA_026545765.1 Plantago major | reverse complement strand
GAGAATAGGGTTTATTTGATGTGATAATAAAGAGTCAAGCATGTATTTATCTGATATAAAAGCTTCTAGAAGGCCATATGATTTGAAATTTATAAGATTCTAACGTCTTAGCTTCTTGTACATTTATTCTCTAACAATCTGGCTATATCTCTCTTTTATTACTTTATTAGTAAATGCTTTATTCAATCTTTTTCTCTTTATCAGCATCTCTCTTACTTTATTCACTTTTCTCTTTAAATTTTGTGACGGAGCTGCATGAAGATGAAAGCAGGAATGACGGAGGAGTATAAAACAATTCTTTACAACAAAGATGAGCATCATTCTCATTTAAACAAATATTTCTAGGACTTAGTTAAGTTCGAACAACTTCTTAATCATATCAAGAGGAACTCTCTCCCCACCATTCTCTAGGCAATGATCAAGCAACATGTGAAGATTACCTGCCTCAACTGGTGAGCCTTTACTTTCATTTCTCAAGAATGGTTGTACCTTCTGAGCTCATTGAGTTCTAGACAACCTTTGACAATAATGTAATACGTAACATGATAAGTGCATAGCCACATTTTACATCTCCTCGAGCATCGCTTTGCCTCTGGAGAAGTCCACCACAAAAAGCCCATCAATGATGGTGTTAAAGGTAATAACATTGGGCTGCGGACCATATTTTGCATCTCATAAACATATCCATTGCCACCTTTGAAGTCCATCTTGACAAAATCCATGTTACATGGTGCTTTGTATGTGTGATATTGATTTGAGTGAAATTCAAAATTAGATGGAATATTTCCTTGCTTTCTCCATCTCTCCCGTCGACAATATCCATCAATTTATACTATATATACTTGATGTCGGGATGACATTTCTTACATCATAACTTTGACTTACAGACTTGGCAATTTCTTTTTCATTTAATATCTCCGTCGAATAATCTCAACACATTTTTTGATTTAGTTCGGTTTATTTGACTCTTAATTATTTTTATCTTTCTGATTCGATTCATTGATTCGGGTGAAGACGAGCCTTCTAAGCAATCAAGCTACCAAATCGGCTTTGATAAATAAAATAGCCTCAAGTCCGCCCTTGGATGGTTTGACCCAAAATTTATAACTTACTTGGCCTGGTAAATGGAAATTATTGTTAATACTAGTTAATATGTAACGTCGATTGTCGGTCGAGCGGCCATTAGTAACGAACGATTACTAATAAACTCTCAAAGTGGTATCTATTCATTGTCTGACAAATTAAGCAACCCAAGTTTTATGGATAAATTCCCGAAAAAAATTATGTATCTCTTTTGAGTACGAATAACGTTCTCCAAATCACATAAAATTTGAACGATTTGAGAATTTTATGGCGTTATTAATACCTCTTCTGAATTTGCTTTAAAAAGAAATATACTGATGATTGCAGTTGTTTACGCTATACTGACAACAAAGGTGTCTTCACTTCATCCATCTAAACAAATGCTATAGAGAAATTGATCTCACAAGTCGAGCAAGAAATGATACAAATAAGTTATCTTGCCATTTATAACCACAACAATACTATGGCATTTCCCTGCAAGATACATTATCCGCGTGTTCAGGACCCCATAAAATGAACAAAAAAGGCCTTTATTCGAAGTATCATAAACCAAATACTCACTTCTTCAACAACATAGCACTGCACTGTGCCATGATCTTTGATGCCCTCGTGATGGCATCGGTCGTATAAAAATTTCGATCACAGTTCAAAGGAATCTTGTCCACCTTCCCCTTAGGTTCGGTCTCAATGAAGCAGCTTGAGAATGTGCAGGCTCCCTCTCATCGACATTCAAAGGTTCGGAGCCACTGTCTTTATTCTGGATCTGATAGAAGCAAGGCTGTCATAAGGTAACCCAACACCTGCCACCTCAGACATAGCTCTGAGTATTTTCCAGTCATCTCTGGCATCACCAACTGTTGGAACTGCAGGAACAGTCGTTTGAGCACATCCTTCTGTATTTGCATATGTGCCTTCTTTCTCAGTGAAGGCTGTAGCTGGTAAAATTACATTATACAGTAAACACTTTTTGTCACCATGGTGGCCTTGGTAAACAACAAATGCATCTTCAGGAAGTTTATCCAAGTTGATATCATCAGAGCCCGTAAATACAGGAACTTGGCGGATTCAATGCTATTTTCTGTTTCTGATGCAGGTCCAAATTAGAGAGCTGCAGATTGGGCTGCGTTGAGCAGCAATGTGTTCAGGCCGTTCCAATCAGGCCTAATTGCGTTTATATTCTTTGCTATTGTTTCGACAACTGAGAAAATTGCATCCTTGTCATTTCTTTCGAAGATACCAGCACCGATGATTATGGCAGGGTTCTTAGCATTTGATAGCACTGAAGAGAATGGATGGCGACCCTCGGCAGGATTAAACTAGAGTTTCGGGGCTGTGCCTAGATGTTCATGGTCATAGTTAGAAATCAGCAGAAGGGCCTACATAACCAACCTTTGCATTTCTGGCTAAAACAGTTTCAGGATTCTGGCATTCACCATTGCAGCTTCCACTCTTGGCTGACAATTATAAAAATATAAATCAAGCGTTGCTTATGAGCATTTCACAGATGAACAGAACTCACCCATAAAACATTAGTGATATCGGGGCTTGAGTCATAATCCATAATAAAACAAATAACAGAATCCACAAAATGTAACCAAGCATGGTGGTTTAAAATATTAAAATAAATAAATGGCGTGATATTTAGTTCTCAAACTACTGCACACATCATTAAGGATGAACTAGAAATACATAAGTAGTTTGGTGACATCATAAATTTCAGTCCACAAGCCTAATGTCTTCCAGAGGCCGAAGTTATTTTCGTTATTAAAAGGGAAGCTTCAGTAACTTTTTGAGAATAGAGGGTCTTTATAAAACTGAAGTATTATTGAGTGCAGGGGTGGGCATCAATATTTTCTGTATCTGATTTCAACTTATTGGTTCTTCTATCAGGTGTATTGGTCTTTGGACAAAAAAATGTGAAATGACAGAGAGCAGGCAGGAGTGGGTTTCAATTTCAAAACCCAGTATAACATAAGAATAGAAAGCAACAGTCGAGAAACTTAAGAGATTACATGAGCTCAACTAACAGTTGGTATAATCCAAAAGTAGCAAAACTGAATCAAAAACTATAAAGCATTTCAATATGGTAAAAATGGATTTAGTTCCTGTTTGCAATACTTCTGATTACTGAAAGTGCTCAAAGAAGCAGACTCAGAGAATCACCTCTGGAAATGCTTCACTAAATCACAGTCTATTTAACCTCTTTTAAGATAGCTAGAAGCAAAAGCTGCGTCTGCGAACACTTCTTTTGTGCTTCTGGTTTACATATGCAATTATCAGTTTTCAGAAAGCTGTTGCAAAAAGGCACTTACTAATGATATACAGTTGAACAAACTCAATGCCTAATGTTAGTCTGAAAGACTAATCAGCATGTTGTGCAAATTATGAACACGTGATGACACAGTAAAACTAGCAAATCATAAGTGATCCAGGTTCTATCAACTCAACATTTCTTACCAATGAGTTTTCAATTCACCTTCAAGATCAACGAAGAAATATTTACCTGTGTGCCAACCAGAAGGAATGCATCCGCTTTCTCCAAGCCACTGATGCTACTGTTCATTATGTATCCAGAGCATGAGTCAGCATTTGGACTTGGACCATTTCCTTCACACCAAATGTTATTTGAACCCATCGATTCAAGAAATCCTTCAAGGCCATCATAGATTCGGCATCAGACAACTTCCTGCAACCCCAACAATCTCTTCAGGTTTAGCTTTGTGAATGACCTCTGCGACCGCAGCAAGTGCATCCGCCAGCTCACAACCTTAAAGCGCCCATCAACACTACGAATCATAGGATCATTAAGCCTTTGCCTCTTCAAACCATCATAGCAGAAGCGTGTCTTATCTGATATCCATTCTTCATTAATGTCCTGTACATATGTTCCCGAATGTGAACCAGCAATTTTGCTGAAATAAATTATTTTGCGGCCCAAGAGTATTTGAAGCTAAAAAACACATAGTAAAGGTCTTTTCCATATTATTAGCTTGTAAGGTATTGGTGTGTATGCTTTTTTTTTCAGCTGAAAGAAGGTGGCGGTGACTGAAATCCTAGCAGCCAATACTTGTAAAACTTCAGCAGATGAAGTTATGAAGAGCTTTGGCATATGGAAGGGTGGCAACTTGCAAGAAACATAGGTCAACAGCTCTAATATACAATGCATGGAGTACTACTTTTTTAGAAAAATGAGCTACTGTACAAATTTGAAAATTAAAGCAACTGAACTGATCTCACTGATAGCACTTGTGCAACAAATCTTCTAACCAGGAAGATTTGATGAAGATTGAAAGAGAAGCAACAAAAATCTACCAGGTCTGATCGGCAGCGAGACTCAAAAAACAATGGTTCCTACACACCAAGTAATTCTATCATTCACGTGACACAAGAACCCAAATTACCTCATTCAGCCGTGGCACAATCGCATGACCTCAGGACCTCTACTATCAATGCGAATATTTGAACCAACTGCATCTGTAGCGTCAATACTCTCAGTTCCTTTCAGCTCCAATTCACGGGCTTTGAAGGCAAAAGGCTTAGGGTCAGAGCTCCAACTGGACAAATATCTATCACATTTCCTGAGAGTTCACTTGTCATAAGTTTCTCCACATAAGTCCCAATTTCTTCTCCACTGCCACGGCCCAACATGCCAAGATCCTCGGTGCCAGCAATTTCTGAAGCAAATCTTACACACCTATTTGAGGAGCATGCCATGTCAGATTCAATGCTATGAAATTTAAACCACATAATACATTTGCTCAAACAATTTGAGAGATGGAAGTTCAGGAGGAACTAGGTTACCAAGAACTGGAGAGTGGAGATATTAGCAAGAATTGAATCAAAATGATATACATAATAATCATTTTGACAGCATCATTCATGAGTAACTGCAACTCCTACAGTTTCAGAATTATGGGTCATAGTAAGAAAGAACAAAACAGTGATAAAATAACTTATTTGCTAATTCAAGTGTGGTCGTGCATATTTTTTTCGTTTCCCCTTTTCTCTTTGAAGCATCTATTTCTGAAGCAAATCACTACATCCAAGGATTTAACGAGACAATGATGATAACATTAACAAGCGGAATAGGAAAGCACATGCTTCTATCTATTTTACAACAGAATGAAGGAAAAATAAGGTCCACGAGCGAATAAGCATCAGAAGTCAGAGTAAAGTTCCACAATAAGCATCAGAAGTCAAAGTATCTATTTTGCGATAAGCTGGAACATTTTTACACACTAGAGCCATCACACTACACATCTGCTAATAACACAATATGCATGTAGAATGTACAAGCCAGTATATAGAGATATGAACCTTGTGCATTGAATACACGGTCATCACCGTCTTTACCAATGGACCGAGGTTCTTATCAACAACTGATCTCTTCATTTCAGTGAAAGCCTCGGTCAGAACCAAAAGCCATAGACTGATCCTGGAGATCACACTCTCCCCCCTGATCACAAATTGGGCAGTCCAATGGATGATTCATTAAAAGAAACTCCATCACACCTTCCCGTGCCTTCTTTGCAATAGGTGTGTCAGTCTTAATCTTCATTCCTAAAAGCATCAAAAGGTAAAACAAAAAATGACATTAACACTAGAAATCATTACATCCAAGGATTTAACGAGACAATGATGATAACATTAGCAATGGAATAGGAAAGCACATGCTTCTATCTATTTTACAACAGAATTAAGGGAAAATAAGGTCCATAAACGAATGAGCATCAGAAGTCAGAGAAGTTCCACAACATATGAATAGATACTCCTACTCTCTATGTCCAGTTCCGTTGCTTGAATTGGGTAGCACTACAGCACCATGAATTCCCATAATAACAGCAAAACAAGATAATGGCGGTAAATAAGGGTAAATTAGATAGAAGCTCAAAAATGTTATGTCCAGTGATTAGCTAGGAAATTTCCATAAAAACAAGCAAAGGGCCGATAGAACTATCAGACACTATTTTTTTTATTTGAGTTGCACTCGCGTCAAACCAAGAATAGGTGAAAAAACATGAGATTATTTGTACAGTTGTACTATTGATGTTTTAGCTAGTTCCACAATTAGATGATTATGCTTCAAATATTCTCCCTATTAATAAAAGAGCTAGTTAAAAAATGAAAACGTGTTACCTTTAAAGGGGACAAGGATAAGAATGTAACTACAAAAAAATAACTAGAACTCAAATCTTTGCAATAAGTTAAAATTTGCTAGTATGATAATCATAGGAAATAGGAAGGAGTAAAACGAAAAAGCAGGAAAACAAGTATTTGACCTCTGGTTTTCAAGTTTTACGCATCAAGTTCCTCTTTTTTTTTTTTTTTTTTTTTTTGTTCTAATGACTTGATGCTGATGTGCCTAAAGCCTGCAATTGGTGCTGAGTACAAAAATATGTGATACCAGGAAACGGTGATCCTAGCATTGCAATAGAACTGATGAGTGCAAAAATATCCCTCTTTCATTCTAACCTTCAACAGGATGAATGAACTAATCAAGTACTAAACTCGACTTGGCAGCATCTCATCCTTCTTTCTTTACTACTACAAAGTCTTGGCAGACTCAAACATGAAGATGAAAGGCTAATTCCTACATTAAGCTACAACCAATAATTACGAAGGCACTTTACTAAATGTAGTAGCTGAGTAAAATCACAATTTGAGCTCTTCAGTTGGGATTCAAATCATTAAGCAAATCAAAGCTCAGTGGCACAATGATAAAGAAAAACAAAAAACAGCAAGAAACCAAAAGTAATTAATTACCAGGAAGAGCGGGCATAGCACAAGAAGCAACGGGCTTAGGCGACTTCTCGACCTCAACGAGGCACATACAGCAGTTTCCGGCAATGGAAAGACGGCTGTGGTAGCAGAATCTGGGAATATCAACGCCAGCAACCTCGCAAGCCTGCAGAACAGAAAATCCCTTAGGATTTTGACCGGATAATAAATCTACAGAGACCTCGATTGCGTCATCAGGATTGGGGAAATGGACCCTAGCTCCGGCAAGTGGAGTCCTGGGAGGGAGATCGGGAGGTGCGGCGGCGGTAGCGGCTTCGGCGTTGTGGAGGTCGGGAGTGGAGACGATGGCGCGGCGGAGGAGGTGGTGGTAGGGTTTGGCGGATCGGTGGAGGAGTGCGCGAGATGCAATTTGACCAAACCCCATTGTTGGAGCTCAAGCTCAAGAGATTTGATTTGTGAAGAAGAATGAGAGTCGAGTAGTTGTTTAAGAGTTGTGTCGTTTACAACAATGGATCGTGTTACTTGGGTTTTCCACACTTTTTACAACAATGGCCATCACTCGATCCACTATCCAGATTCATCACTGGATACACCCTACAGGGTCAACTTTGCGGGTGGGTAACGTCGAGTTTTCTATCGGTAGTCGGTGTGTCACCCTGACTATTATCGGTCAATATGTCGGCATGTGGCGTTGCTCTTAGTTGCACTAACTTGCTAATTGTTTACTATATTTATAAATACAAATTCCTTTTTAACTTAAAAGAGAGTTAAACAATTTTTAATCACAATTAATTAATTATAAACTACTTCAATTATATCTTCAATTAACGAGATGAAAGGCTTGTTCATCGATGTAGCCTTAGTTCATCGGTTCTTCCGAATTCGGAGTATGCTTGCAAACAGTCTTTCATGGGATCTCCTTTTTTTGGTCATTCGACCCTTTACATTGATGAATATCTTGTGAAGCTACGGGTCTCTGGCGCCGATGAGTATATATATAGCGATTCGATTAAACTTTACATCCGTGTTGTCATCTTGGATGGTGAATCATGATAGAGCGATGTTTATCGGTGTGCATGATAAGATTTTGAACTCATATTTGCTTCTTGATGGAAAAACTTTATTGATTGCAAGGACCAAATATTAAGTTTAGGAAACATAAAGGACCGATGTTTGAGAATTTGATTCTCTCCAAGAACCTGAGGTGCAAATAGGCAGATTGATTATCACATAAACAGGAAAACACAAGGGACTTGGTTTTGCAATTACACAATCTAATTGCAAATCGCATTACATGTCCTAGCCACTTCAAATTCTCAAATCAGTTCTTCAAGTTTCTAAAACCTTGATAAAGTCCTGTAAAAGTACAACAATGTTTACGAAAATTTATTTCGACCCTTCCAACAAATGCAGGTTCGAATCTAAACATTAATACTCGACACTCTTTTGCAAATCATGAGATAATCCACCATGAGTGTTTGTTAATAGCCCATTGATGGAAATTATCTGATCAAATTATGAATGAGGGTAGCGAAATGAGCTAAGCGTAGAAGGGAATAGAAGAAAGAAGAGTTCTTCTAAGCGGTACTACTATGAAAAAATAAGGTATACAACGTTTTAAATTCTTTTATGGCTATGTTCTCAACCATATTGCCCGTATTCTGGAATATGTCCTATGTTTTCATTCATAACCTGATGGTCATTTTATGCTCTGTTTTTTACAATATTACCTTGAGTTTTGGTCTTTACTGTATTTTCCTATGATCTTACGTATATGCACTATCTTCTCACCAATATACTCTATGTTCTCAGCAATATCCACTATGTTTACGTATATGAACATCTTTTTTTTTTGGCAGTGTAATCCATATTCTCTACCACTTAGACTATATGACTGATAATATGGAATTGTTTTTTGTTAACATCTGATTTTTCTATATGTCACGTTCTTATAATATTTTGATGAGAACATATATGAATTGCCCGGTAACATGGGATATATGGTTGAGAACATAGAAAAAAAATGATTGGCAACAGAGATTTTTTTTATTATTTTATTTTATGTATATAGGTATTGTTTTAGAGAAGAAGTGTAGGGAAAATAAGGGCAGGATATTCAAGTCTAATGATGTGAGTTTGAGAATGTGGCATGGGAAAGGGGGCATGACACATGTTGTGTCTATTAAGTCTAAAGAGGACAGAGATGAGGAGGAGCATGTTGTTCTTAAGAAAAAAAAGACTATCATATGGCAGCCTAGAAAAATTATATGGTTTGATTTTATGGTGAGCTAGCGGTGGAGAGGGTTCTTTGGAAAGAGGAGCGGAAGAAATAAGCGTAGCATATGTTTTCTTTGTGTCAATCTAATCTTGTATTTTGGTATCATGGATTAGTATGTTGAAAACATGGATGTAATAGTTGGGAACATATGAACATGGATGAATATGTTGAGATCATGAATGAATATGTTGAGATTATGGATGAATAAATAACATTGAAATCTGATGCATTTGAAATATTCAAACTCCATGTAGAGAACATGTAATACATGTACATAAGATTTTCATGTTGTGAGCGACAATTACTACGGCAATCATGGGGTATTAACATAGGTGATTGCTTGAGAACATAGGTGATTTGGTTGAGAACAAAGGTGGTTTGGTAAACAATATTAGTCCATGTTCTAAACATAATCGTATATGGTATCAACATATTCATCCATAAATTTAACAATTTGTAAAGACCATGAACTCAACAGATTTAAAAACCATAAAAATGATCCAAAAAACAAGATTATATTCAAACATAACCTAGATCATTCACAACATATAAAATCATGATACAAAAAACAAGATTATATTTAAAATGGAACCTATATAATTCGATTACATGTTGTACTACTGTTCATAAATCTGTAAAAAAACGGAACATATAACGCTATTTCTTTTGTCTTTTTCCAAACGTCTTCTTGATCTCTATCTACTTAATTGCAGGTTCATTATCTTTTTTGCTCATCAGTTGCATTTAACTCAACATTCCTTTTCTTCGCCAATGATCTTGCATCCCTCTCCTTTATCTTTTCATCAACACTTTTGTCGTATAACTTCCTCAACACAGTAAGGATAGTTTTGAGTTTGTTACTTGAATAACTTTTCTTCTTCTCCTCCTCCTCCTCCTTCTTCTTCTTCTTCTTCTTCTTCAAGTTGATGCATTTAGTAACTTTGTGTCTGCATAAACAACACCGTCAGATCCTTATGAAAACATGATTACACCTTGTAAGTGCATAAACAACAACAACATCAATGAGCAACTATTTCATAACAAACATAGTAGATATTGTTGAGAACATATGGTATATTGGTGAGAAGATAGCACATATCGTAGAAACATAGGAAATCTGATAAAAACAAAATTCGACATAATATTGTCAAAAAACAAAGCACAAAACGATTGTCAGGGTTTGAATGAAAACATAGGACACATTCCAGAGAACATAGGTAATATTCTTGAGAACATAGCACATACATGATAGAACATAGAAACGTTGTATACATTTTTTTTTCCAGATATGAGTTGATGATTGAAATTGATTTTGAATGAAAACAAGTCCGATCCATATCGAAGCATGATTACACCTTGTGAATACAACAACAACAACAATGACTATTTCCTAGCAAACATAGTAGATATTATTGAAAACATAGGGTATATTGGTGAGAATATAGTACATATCGTAAAACATAGGAAATATAGTAAAAAGCGAATTCAAAATAATATGTGAAAAGCGGACCGCAAGCGACTATCGATTTTGAATGAAAACATATGACATATTCTAGAGAACATAGGTGATATTATTGAGAACATAGCACATACGGAAAGACATAGAAAATTGTTGTGTACATTTTATTTCAGTTGAGTTGATGATTGAGGTCGATCTTAATAGAAAACACATTGTCGATCCTTATGCAAGCATGATTACACCTTGTGAATGCATAAACAACAACAACATTAATGGGCAACTATTTCATAGCAAACATAGCAGATATTGTTGAGAACATAGAGTATATTGATGAGAATATAATACATATCGTAAAACATAGAAATCTGATAAAAGCGAATTCAAAATAACATGTGAAAAGCGAGCACAAAATGGTATCGGGTTTTGAATGAAAACATATGACATTTTCCAGAGAACATAGGTAATATTCTTGAAAACATAGCACATCTGAGGAATTAACATAAAAGCGTTGTATATCTTATTTTTCGGATCGAGTTGATGATTGAGGTCGGATCTTGAATAAAAACTCTCGATTCTTATACAAGTATGATTACACCTTGTGAATGCATAAACAACAACAACATCAATGAGTTACCATCAAAACACAAAAATATAGATAAATAGTTCTAGATCTACAAAATTTGAACTTGATTTTTTCGGATCTATGTGGATTCAAAGTTATTTTATCATTGAAACATGAATCGACTATGTATTAGTCGTAATCAATCATAATATCAACTATATAGCGATTTCTCGATTAAATCGGTTGAAAGCGTTGAAAAAAATCACAAATTCGTTGAATCATGTCTAACCTTTTTATGCGTTCATTTTTACTGTGATTCACGGAGAAATAGCATGACTCTGATGCGATCGATCGATTGTAGCATTTTAGGTGAATTCACGGTTGAATTGAGCTTTTCTCTTGAGAATTTAGAGAGAAAGAAGCACAGATGTAAATGGCGATTTGTGATTATTTTCTTTGGTTTCTAGCATATATATCTGACAAGTATCATAGGCGGTCGACCACCTTCTTGCCCTTTGGGTTTAGGTGTTTTTGACAAGTGGTTTATTATTGGGGTTAATATGTAATATATAGAAAATATGTTTCTATGTCTCTATCTAGAATATGTTTCTTAGAAAACTTCTTGAACTATTATTATTGTTATAGAACTTAATATAATATATAATGATATTTAAATTTCTAAATTAATTTTAAAACGACAGAGAGCAATGAACGATACATTGTGCAACACTTAGTACAAAGCAACACCATATAGCAACACTTAGTGCAGCGGTGGTTGGTCGAACAATCTCAACGTTGAATCTATAATTTGATGGATTAAAATAAATGACTAATGTTAGTCGGGCGACATCTTGTGACGTAGAAAACCAAGAATAGCGTAGACCAATTACCACTAACGTTGTCACTTTTATTGCGTAATACATTATTTGTTCATTTTCTTCAAATACATTTGCACAGTGGTATAATAGTATTTTCATTTGAAAAAAAATGTGGGGTAGCACATGCTACCTTGTGCATCCCTGAATTCGCCTATGTAGAACACCTTGATGGGAGCATCATCATCTTCATTTGGATTGTCATCTTTATCATCATCAGAAGATTTGTCTTCAGTGCCAGAAAGATCTTCGAGATCATTCTCATCACCTTCATCATCCGAAATCAATATTGTGTGAGGTCACTACAAGAATTCTGAGGTAAAACGATGAAAAAGGGGCGACAGATTTTATCCGTCGCCCCATAGCGAATCGCTAGATTTGGCGATGGATTTTATCCGTCGTCAAATCTAGCGACGGATTATGTAATCCGTCGTTGTTTTGACTTTTTAAAAAAAAAGAAAATTAAATATTAACGACGGATAAATTATCTGTCGTTAATATTTATATGTTAAAAAAAATAATAATAAAAACTGGCGACGGAATAGCGATCCGTCGCTCTGGCGACGGATAGTTATAGCGACGGATCGCTATTGGGCAGCGGATCGTGTCCGTCGGCCCGAAGGTTTTAATGATTTTGGGCTGAAGCAGAAGCCATTTCGGCTTCATTGTTCTTCGTTTTTCTTCCTTTCTCCTCCGTCAAATCCGGCCATTTGTTGTCGATTCTTCCCAATCTTGGTGTCAATTCGAAGATCGTTGGACGAGGAGCTCGTTTCTTCCTTCAATTTCAAATTTCATCCGCTATTTTCTTCGGAATCAAATGTATTACTTCTAAACCCTAACTTTTGAAAAATTGGGATTTTTTTGATTTTTGACTACTTATTCTCAATTGTATGTTTTTATGAAGTATGTAGTAGCTTGTTTAGTTAATTTGATCAATTATATGTAATTTGATATGTATATGTAATTTGATTAATTTGATTTGTATATGTAATTTGAGAGTTAGTTTAGTTAATTTGATATGAATGTATGTAGTGATTCAATATGTATGTATGTTAATTCGATAAGTATGTATGTAGTGAAGTATGTATGTTAATTAAGTATGTATGTAGTTGGTTTAGTTAGTTTAGTTAATTTGATATGTATGTTAACTATGTATGTAGTAATTTGATATGTATGTGTAATTTGATATGTATGTTAAGTATGTATGTAGTTAGTTTAGTTAATTTGATATGTATGTAAGTAGTAGTTGCAGTTGATTAGATAAATTCGTATATGTACTAAATTACGAGGATGTAGTTAAGTGTTTTGAGCGACGGATAATATGTTGATTATATTAACGTGTAATTTATAATTTATAACTCGTAGTAGTAAAACACTTAATAAATTTTGTAACATATCGAACACTTAATAATTAATTTATAAGGAATGTATAATAATTAACAATTAATCTCTACAATCTTCTTATCCGAATTGGAATCGATCTAATAAATTAATCTGATCTAATCAATTGGAGCCTTAAAAAGTATCTGATGAATTCCGCCCGTTCATGGATATACGATAAATGCGTCGATAAATGGCGAGTTTCTAGGAGTTTTGTAGAAGGGTTAAAGGTTTCATCTCGTTTGCCATGGACGTCCGGCATGCAGCTGGGATTGATAAAGTGTCCTTGCACATTGGAAACACAGAAACAAGCAATTTATGACTCCTACGTGATTCGAGCACTTGCGGCGTTATGGATTCATGCATGAGTATCATGTATGGATTCATCCGATGAAGCACCGATCCATGGCATACCTCGAATGGAGGGAGAGGCGGGTTTGGGGCCACCTATTGAGTGCCTTTCTACTTGGAACATGTGCATGGTGTATTGGGAGGAGGATGTAGATACATTGGAATCTGAGTTACATGGTAGGGAGCGTCACAAGTGATGAGGAGGGGGCTGCAAGAGAAAGAATCATTTGATAATCTGTTTTGTCTCTAGGCTTGTATAACTAGTAATCATTAGTTGATTTATGAAACCAAACATTATGGTAAAATTGAAGCTAATGTAACTTATATTATGTAATGCCGTAACAATTGATGTTGAAGCTAATATAACTTATATTACGTAGCAATTGATTGAAATTGATTTATTATCGTAAATGATAGATCTCGATCTAATGAATTCAAATGTGTCAGGTTATTATCTAATTATTCAATGAATACCGATCGTTCATGGATGTATTGTCGTACTCTAAATGGCAGAGTTCAATCGAGTTTTCTGAAAGGGGTTGAAGGTTTCATTGCATTTGCAATCTCAAATCTGGCTTGTGTAAAGGATGGGTTGATAAAGTGCCATTGTGCAATGAAACAGTGCAGAAACAAGCAATCGTGACTCTACGGTAGTCCGACTTGAGGAAAATGGATTCACTGCGTATCGGTATGGAATCATCATAGTGAGGAAGCGACCGTCAATACATATGACCAATCTGAGAGACGTGTAAGGAAGAAAAAATGAACAAGTCGGGAACAAAGTACATCGAAAGGCGATGCTATTGAGCTCGGTCGAACAAATAGTGTATGATCTTTGCGAGGCGAGTTCATGGACCTGACTAACATTGAAACCGAGGTGGAGGTGGAGGAACCACGAATCCGAGGATCGTGTTCTTTGACTTGTTAGAATCATCGAGGAAGCGGTTTATCCGGTGTAAGCTCATTGAGTTGTCTTTGTTGGCTCGGCTAATGAGTTGTAAGGCTAATGGCGACAATAAAGCGAGCTTCAATGAATGGGTTGGCGTAATGTCGGACCTTTGTCTGAAGAAAACCTAGTTCCACCAACTTTTACCGAAGAAAAAGATCGAGGTTTAGGGTTGCTGTGGTAACCATAGGCATTGTCAAAATGTGCATGATCTATTGGGAGGAGGATGCGGATCTAATACAATGCAAGTTACGTGGTAAGGAGCGGTATAAAGCGTTACAAGGAGAGTGCAAAGAAACTGGAAGAAAAATGTCCCACATAAGAAAATGTGGTACTTCCCTCTAGCACCTCGTTTCAAAAGATTGTATGCTTCAAGTGCTTCTGCGGATAAAATGCAGTGGCACAAGGAGCGAGTAATCTCGGATAATGCAGAAGATGGTAGAATGGACCATCCAGCAGACTCACCCGCATGGAAATCGTTTGACAAGACATATCGAGTTTGCCAAATCTAGAAATGTCTGATTGGGACTTTATGCGGATGGTTTTAACTTGTTAGGAGTGAATGAAAATACTCTTGTTGGCGATTATGCTCACACGTACAACCTCCCCGGTGAGTGCATGAAGGAGCCATTCATGTTCATTGCGTTGGTGCTGGGCGAAAGATCACGGTGACGTTGGATGTTTTCTTGCAACCCCTAATCAAGGAGCTGATCGAGTTGTGGACGGATGGTATCCCTGCATATGATGTGTCGACAAAAAAGAACTTCACCTTGAGAGCATCTCTTCTTTGGACCGTGAGTGACTTTCCTGCGTACTCCATGCTATCTGGAAGGAAAACCGCAGGGAAATATGCATGTCCACATTGCCTGGAGGATACTGATGCATTTAGACTGAAGGGTAGTGGAAAATTTTGTTGGTTTGATTGTCATCGTAGGTTGCTAGAAAGTGACCATTCGTTCAGGAAGAACAAGGATCAATTCTTGAAAAATAAAGTCGTCAACAAAAAATCCCCGAGAAGACTTACTGGTGTACAAATTCTTGCGGAGATTGATAGGTTGGGTCTTATGAAGGTGACTGAACTTGGGTGGATGAAGCATAACGAGAAAATTGGTAAAAATTGTGGTTGGAGGAAGAGAAGCATCTTCTGGGACTTGCCTTATTGGAGTAGCTTCTTATCCGTCACAACTTAGATTTCATGCACATTGAGAAGAACGTGTTCGAGAACTTATTCAATACACTTTACAACATTGAGGGAAAACAAAGACAATCTGAAGTCTGAGGAGTTGTCTCGTGGTAAAAGGCTGAGTTGACAAACAAGGATGAGAATGGTAAGTGGCGAAGCGTGCTACACAATTGACAGCGCATCTAGGTCAATTTTGTTTGATTGGGTGAGGGCATTGAGTTTCCCGGATAATTCGCCTCAAATTTAGAAAGTGTGTGGATTTGAAGAAGACAAAGGTTTATGGGATGAAGAGCCACGGTATGTCATGTGTTCATGGAGAGCTTATCCGGTAGCATTCGAGGTACTACGAAACATGTATGAATTGCTATCAAGTGTTGAGCTTATTTTTCAAAAATTTAGGCACAAGGGTGGTTCATGATAAAGTGTTGGAAAATCTTGAAAGGAACATACCATTGATTCTATGCAAGCTCGGCGTATCTTTCCTTTGGTGGTTTGATTCTATGGAGCACTTGCGGTTCACCTTCCACATGAGCGAGACTTGCTGGACGTTGATGTCGATGGATGTATCCATTCGAGAGGTACTTGGGAAATTGAAGAAGTATGTCGACAACAAAGGTAAACTGAAGGTTCGATTGCCAATGCCTACATTCGAGAGGAAGCGCAACATACGCTCTTATTACTTTGATGAACCGTCCCTACGAAGACATCAAGGCGGCTTGAAGCAGACACATTGAAGTTCAAGCGGATGATGATTTTCCTATCTGTCTTGGTATCGGTGGACCTCTTAGTGCGACTAAGAAAGAATATCTTACGGATAAAGAGTTGAAAGCGGCTCGATATTATGTCCTCACGAATTGTCTTTGAGGTTGACCAGTATATGATACTATTTGCGAGGTGAGCAACACTTTCTTTAAATTTTAATATAGCTCTGTAAGTCTCTACTTCAATTATAGACTTATCATCGAATCAATGTTTGCAGTTTTTTCAAAAAGCGTTGTTTGGAAGAAAATCCTCGGATATGGAGGAAGTACTTGACTAAAAATTCTCTGAATTTCCAGTTGGTTCGAGTATGTAGGAATCCTATTAACAACGTCGTGCATATACTTAAAGGCTCTCATGAAGGCCGTTCAAAAGTACACATTCCAGTTATATAGTCGATGGCCTTAGGTTCCACATATTTGAATGTAACACGCCATGGCGACAACAACTACGGGGTGTGTGTTAAGGTGCGAAGATTATGGAAATTGCTTTGTTTGATTTCCGGCAAGCTAAAGCGAATAGTGAGGATTGAATATTTGACTTGCCATTGAAGCGAACCTTCTTGTTTGATGTTGAGTGGTATGATCCTAATCCGGAAGTACGAGGAAGAGCGGCGGTGTGAAATGGTTGATGTGAACCAAAGAAGAGTGCGAACCAAGTATAAACCATTTATTACGCGACTCGAAGCACGACAGTGGTGTTTCTTGAATATCAGCGGAAAGCGATAAAGGCGGCGGAATGGTTAGTTGCGGTACCTATTAGGTGCTTTCGAAAGTGGAGTACATTGAGAAAGGCGACTCGATTACCAACTCGTACCAACAAGAGGATGTCGATAAACAAGCAGAAGATCCCATAGAAGCAGATGATGAGTTGTTTTATCTGCACGAGGACCAATATGTAGACTTAGAGGACGGCGATAACGGTATATTATGTGTATTATAACTAGTTAGTAGTTGATAACACTTGAGTAATTATATGTGTTATTATAATTTGTTTTGTATTATAACTGGTACTAACACATTTTATTGTATTTGTTACATATTTTTGCGAGATGCATGACAGAGAGACGCTTTATCCCCCACACACACACTGACCGCATGATAGTGTTGGTCGGGGCAGGTCGGGGAGGGCTCAGTAGTCGAGGCGGAGTCTCAATTCTGAGACCCCCGTGAGGAAAAAGGCGATCAGGCTCTACCAGTCAGCCTGAACACATCTGGAGGGCGACCATGGCGATTGTCCCTACCTCATATTCGATCCACATCATCCCAACGTGGAGCAGCTTGCTGTGATTTTCTTTGGTCCTGCCAAGTAAGTATTATACATTATTCTTAAATATGTAAAACATAACTTATGATAGTTGACAAGTATAAATTGTTGTACTAAAGTAATATATATTTGTTTCTTGTATCTTATACATTGACAACAGTTTATGGCCTCGGGAGGTCCACAACAAACTAGGTGACATCTTCAGGAGCAGGAGAGAGCCACCGAGGCAGGGTGGTGAGTGTTGGTTTCACATCTCGGACCGCATGAGGGCCGAGTATATTGATGAGCTGAGGGTAAGTTAAAATATGACATTCGTTTGTTTGTAATTATAATCGTTTTAATATGAGTGGTATGTTAGCCAATGTATGTGAGTGGTATGTTAACCACTTTATTTGGGTGATATGTTAGTCACCATTGTGTTAGTAAAATTTAGGACAATGTAAGTGGTATGTTAGCCACTATATGTGAGTGGTATGTTAGCCACTTTGTTTGGGTGATATGTTAGTCACCATTGTGTTAGTAAAATTTAGGACAATGTGAGTGGTATGTTAGCCACTTTGTTTGGGTGGTATGTTAGCCACTTTGTTGGGGTGATATGTTAGTCACCATATCTGTGATGTTGTTGTATCTTATTAAATTGATGTAACATGGTGACGTTATATATGTATTGACTTTGGATGTTGTATGAAATTGGGAATGTAGAAGGAGTACTTCATTCCCGGGTTGATCCACGGTCTGGCGTGTTTACGAGGTATGGGATCTAAAGCTATCAAGGATATAGTACACTTGGAAGGCCATTCGGGATCGGGTGGATGACTCCACAGGTTGATGCGAGGAGGCCCTTTGGGATGCCTCTTGGCGCCAGGCGATGTCGAGACATTGCTACATCATGAGACATAGCAGGGCGTCTCGATCGTCTGGCGGGGAGGTCGTTCACCACCTTGGGAGGCGATCTCATCGCTGATTATTACCAATCGGTATGTATATATATGTTTTTTTCAATCTAGCATTACATGTATGTATTGTCTCTGATTACTTAATTGTGAGATGATAAATTGTTGACTATATATGTTGTTCGATCATCGGGGAGGTCACATCAGTATGACATCTTCAAGAAGGCTGGAAGGAAAAGGGTATGGACCATTGCCGAGCCTCGTCTATATGTATGTTTATGTTGCTTAAATTTCATATTTGTACACTATTACAAGTTATTTTTGAAAGCGATGGCGATCATGATATATTTATTTACGATTTGGTGAGGTTGATGCTTTCGGTGGCGGGGGAGGGCGAGGCGGTGATATGTTGTCAATGAACAAGTTGACAACTTCTTCCTAAGTCGACAAACGGACGATAAAGGACGAATATATAGACTGGAGCTCGGTTTGAGCTTGGCTAGTCCGGTGCTCCTCATCATCATCTAGCGATCTGGGCGTCCGTTTACACACAAGACCGTCTCGGAAATAGTGCGATCAGTCAGGAGCAGTTGCTCGCTAACTCGAGAGATGGAGGAACAAAGGGGCGAGATGGGCGCCGTGATAGAAAACGAAGGGAGGAGAGCGAGTGCCTTGATTCTGAGATGGAAGCGATTCATGTCCGGATTGACCCCCGTCTGGTAGCTAGTTATGTATATACGTTCGGATTTATTATATTTACACTTGTTGGATAATTTCTCACACTCGGATATTACTTTATATTATTTATCATTTATTGAAACATTTTCCGTATTATTGATTTATTATCGAACATTATATTGATTAAATAGGTGAACTACGAAAAACATGGATTAATATGAAATAAATAGTAGCGGATAGATAGTGGCGGAATAAATAGTGACGGATTAATAGTAGCGGAATTAGTAGCGGATTAACGGACGGAAATAAATAGTCACGGATTAACGATGTGGAATAAATAGTAGCGGAATTAATGAAATTGAAATTCGGTTTCACTAATTCCAATAATAACGACGGATAGATTCGATAATAACGACGGATAGAATCTATCCGTCGTTATATTGGCGACGGATAATTTCTATCCGTCACCCAATAATCGCTAGATGGGACGACGGATAGACTCTATCCGTCGTTATATTTGGCGATGGATAGATTCTATCCGTGCATGATAATCGATTTAAAAAATAAAATAAAAAGTCAAATATATTAATCCGTCCAATCCATGTTGAATTGAATGACGGATTATCTATCCGTCGTCGAAGCCCGGTGGAAAGGCGGAATTACTATCGTCGCCGATCCGTCGGCCCGATTGGGCTGACGGATCGCTTATGAGCGGATTTATCCGCCGCTAAACAGTGTATTTTTTGTAGTGGGTTAAGGGGTGGTGGTGTTGATCTCTCCCAAATTTTTGCTTGTCACTTCTTCTTCAGTTCCTTGTACGCCATAATTTTCAAACAATGGCAGATGATGGGGCCTTTTTAGGACACCTCACTTGGTTCCTTTTATTGTCTTTTTGCTAACCTTTAGCTGTGTTTTGTATATATTTTTGTGTAATTTATTGTGTTTTCGTCTTGTTTTCTTGTATTAGGTTATTTCGTGAAGAAATGAGATCTAAATAGTGCATTTTAATGCATTACCGGAAAATGGAAAGTTGCAAGGTCTCAAAGATGGCGTAAAGAGGAGTGTGTCGGTCAAAACAGAAGTGGATTCGGATTTCAGATGAAATTTTTAGAGTCGTTTTAAGTGAAAATGGAACTACATTGGAGTTGTCTAGCCATTTTGACCATAACTTATTTATATGATGTCCTATTGACTTGATATTTACGGCCACGTATAGAAAACACCAAGATCTACAACTTTCGTGAGAGACCGTAAGCAAATTCAGACGTTTTGAGCCCCAAAAAGGGCTAGGAAGTCATCAGCATGGCCCAGGCGATCGACCGGTGCACTGTACAATGCCATAAGCGAGCAGACATTTGTGCGTCGTCACCCATAATGGGCCAGGCGATCGCCCGACACCATTGAGAGAGATAAAATCCTGTTTGCTGGAAATATTTTTCCCCCTTTTTGTAATTTTCTTCCTCCCACTCTCAAGAATCCTAAATTCATATGAACAATTGTATTCACTATTGGACGATTATTGAAACACATTTGAGTGGAGTTTGAATCTTGATTCCTACACAATACGTAATTGAATTGAAGCTTTTGTCCATGGAACAGAATCTGTGACAATTTGGTATTCGTTGATTGGTGAAGTGGAACATGAGTGGATCGCATAGCTAATCGTTCAATGGGTCGGTAGTAGAATTTCGGGATTGCTAGCCTAGGGTTTACGTTTGTGTAGTTGCAAAATGTCATTGTGGGTGATCTTTGCGGATTAGTCTACCGTGTTATGTGGCGGTGTGTGATCGAATACCAACACCAAATATTCTAGGAGGATTCACACCCCAATGTTGAATTTGATTGTTAACCCATTAGATCCGTAGACGCTTGAATGGGTGGAATCGACTCCACCACATTAATTGAAAATGATTTCTCCTTAATATGTCGCATATGCTAGTATCCCTTAGCTAACTTGACCTTGAATTTACCACCGATCCATGTCTCCTTTAGGAGAGATAGTGTGTGGTCTTTTATTGGATGCATCTAGGGGCATTCTAGCGTGTTAAGTGGTAGAGTTTACCTTACGAGTTGAAAAGACTTTTGCTTTGAAACAAAAAACTAACTCATTCTTGCATTCCGGCCGACTAATTGATCTTGCTTTTGCGAACCAAGCCTAGTTAAATCCTTGAGAACAACACTCGGGGCAACTTTCTACTTCACTATGTGTTTTCTATGTTCCCTATCTCTGTTTCCTATGCAATGATAAACAAGAGTCAGGATAGTCATTGGCACACGTCGGCCTTTATCTTCTGAAGCCAGTTTTCAGTCATGGCCAGCCCTAGTGGCATTTTCCAGAGTCAACAACAAGAAAGGCCTCAAGGTCTTAGTATTAGACGAAGAAGGCCATCCAACAGATACCATCCTAAAAAATATGTAATTCTTAGTGTCTTGATGATTTTTTTTCCTTTTTTCACCCCACAATACATTTATTACATGTTTTCCAATCAAATTATACCATCTTCCATACACATAGAATTTAAAATTAAATATGCTGTGGCATCTCTTGGACGAAGTCTTAGTTGAAATTATAAAGTGGTGTAATAACGATAAAATCTTCAATTTACATTTTACACAAATGCCCAACATTAATAAGGTGCACAGGCTTTTTGAGCTCGTTTATGCCTATTTTTCTCTTATCAGCTCTCTCCCAATGTTTATACCTGTATCTGTACTCCCCTTCTTCATTACCAGTTATCTAGCGAATTCACAGTAACACTCCGAGATTTCTTCCTCACAGTCGAGCTTCTCAAAGGTGATTGATGCGCTTTAAGCATATTTATTTAAGTTCTGCATATAATTAATTATCTAGGGTTTAAAAGACTTCAAATCTAGTGTCGCAGCTGTAGCTATTATGTTTCGACTTGTTTGATTCAGTTGAAATCTATGTCTATAGCGATTATGTTTTCGTTGCTTGATTCAGTCCAGATTAATTGTCACTATTCTAATTATCTTGACAATTTTGTATGCGTCACGTTTAAGAGTATGGATTAATTACTGAGGTTTGAGGTTATATGTTATGTCGATAACTCCGACTTCGCCTAGCTGTGAAGCACACGGCTGCTGGTTCTTTACGGATGCCGGAAGTCTGAAAATCAGTTCCTTTTGAGCAAATACTAGAGATTTTGTTGCAAATGATGTAATTTAACCAATATGGCTGGTATAGTGTCTATAGGAGTTTCAGGTAAACTGACTAATGTCATGCGTAGTGAGCTGTTCCGGGTATATCAGTGTTTCATGAAAGAAAAATTTAGCTACATCATACAAATCATTGTTGTTGTTGTTTTTTTTTTTTTTTTTTTTGTGATTTAGCTGGTGTTAGGAAGGCATTGATTAGCTTAGATCTAGGATAGAGAAGCTACACGTCCTGCATTTCTCAAATGGATTACCAATTGAACCTGATTCAGTAGATTTCTCTTACTGGAAACTATTCATGGTAGCTTTCAAATTTAAAATGTAATTTTGAGATATGTACTTCTATTTACTTCCCTGTAGCTTAAGTAATAGTTTATTTTACTTTATTATGTACGATTGTGCACATAGATGTATTTGTGCCTTTGCGTATACGTGTTACGGTTTTACCAGCTTGCTGAACCTGGTATTGACGAATCCATCTTGTATTCTTGCATTTATGTTTGTTATTCCCCCTATGTGAGTCAAAACTTGGAATATTCATTTAGTTGAAAGACTAGGACGGTTTGCTGTGGAAGAGCCCAATTGAACTGAAGGAAAGAAGTAAGATCCGTAGTAGATGAAACCACTATTTTATTTGAAGAAATCAAGATCTTTCCTTGGGCTTAATTTCTTCTGTGAAAGTCAGGTTATGTCTTTTGGTGATGTCTCATGATGCAGTGTGCATAATGGATCTGAGCTTGTGAATTGGACATCCTTTTCCTTTATAATCACTTCTCTTGCTCCACTTTGGTTCCCTACCTACATGTATGATGTGGCCCATAATAATCACTGTAGCAAATTACTTAAAATAGTGACTGTTCATATACACACTGAATAGTTATTTATTTTATCTGACTTTCATTACAGATATCTTAATTGCTGCATAGAAGTGCTTGTTTTTGTGGTTGTGATGGACCGGCCACCTCACGAATATGGTGCTGCTATGCCTTATGGGCAACAGCAGCAGCAGTATGGGTTCCATCCGCAACATCAGCAATTTCCACCCGTCCATGGCCCTCCATTTATGGCTCCGCATCCTTCTCATCAACAGTACCCTTACCCGCGTCCAATGCAGCAACAACTCTATCCTCATCCACCTCCCCACTCCCATCTTCATCCCCAATCTTCACAATCTTTCCCACCACACGTGCCTCAACATCTTGTTCCATCACCTTTTCATAATCCGTATGATTCTGCACCACCACCTGCTCTACCTCCTGCTGATCCCGAACTACAAAAAAGAATTGATAAGTTGGTTGAGTATGCTGTGAAGAACGGGCCAGAATTCGAAGCTGTGGTCCGTGAAAGGGAGCAAGATAATCCAGCTTATAGTTTCTTATTTGGTGGTGAAGGTCATAATTACTACAGATATAAGCTTTGGATTGGAAGTAGACCTCTAGGCGGTCCTTTTGGATCTCCTTTCCCATCTGCAATGTCAGGAATGCATCCTGCTAACCCCATGATGAGTCCGGGGCCAATTAATGCTGGTGGTGGTGGGGGTTCCAGCCACTTACAACAACCTCCTTTCCTGCCGTTTTATGAACAGCAGCCTCCCCATCACCCTCAGTCTTTTGTTGGCCATGGCCGTCCTGAATTCGATCAACCATACAGGTTTAGAGGTCTAACCAGACCACTTCCTTCTGACGTTGAGATGGAGCTCAATGGCGTTCTCAACAGTCTCAGTGGTACAAAGGAGTCAATAAAAAGTGCAAAGACTTGGTTCATGCAAAGGTTGCCTTTTGTACCAGCCATGGCTGAGGCACTTCGTGATAGAGTGCTTTCCTTGGATGATTCTGAGAGACAACTGCACATTGTTTATCTTGCCAATGACATTTTGTTTGACAGGTTTGCTCTTCTTACATAAAGCTGTAAACTTCTCTATCTGTTGTCAGTTGAAATTGTGGAAAATTGCATAATACTGTGCAAATCGCATAGCTGCATTACTTTTGGCTTTATCTTTGCATCTGGTTGTTTAAACGAGTAATAGATTCCTTACTGAGAAAAGCTGTTTCATCTTTGCCTTTTGAGCAGTTATTATTTACCTACGTCTGTGTTTCATCCTGAGTGGGTTGGGGAGGAAAATGCCTTTGAAGTTGTAAGGTTATAATAGAGAGTGCAATAACTAAATGGATTATTTAGTCAAACTGAAATCACTATCATTCATGTCATTCGTCCTTTTAAGCAGTTCGTTGCTTCGAATCCACAACCACAGTTGCTAACTGAAGACATTCAGCAGCTGCTCTCTACCTGAATTAATAAGCAGTGGAGGAAAAATTATTACATAGCAACTTGTTTGAAATGTAAGTGCAGACAATCTAGCATTATAGGGAATGGGGTTATGCTAGATTCTAGAACACCTGGAGTTGGATTCAGGGCGTTGTATTGGAAGATGGAATGAGCTTAAATTAACTATAGAGCAATATGATGAATGCAGTTTGCGACTTGGTAGAACTATCCTAGCTGGCATCTGTAGGCAGTTCTGCATCGATCTTTTCACTTTATTCTTTTATAGTTTCCTTCCTTTCCTTTATTTTCCTTTCCTTTGCTGATTGTAATTTAGTGACTGTAATGCCCGAAAGTTCAAGAGAGTTTAAATGCACTTAAAATGCTCTACTTATACTAATAAGGGGCACCTCTCTTGTTGGGATTCAATCTTGGGATGGGGTCACCCATTGTGAAGTTTCTCAGTGTGTGTACGAGTGAGGATAAAGTGTCCTGGGATGTACATGGATTGGTCTATTGGGTCAAACACATCTGGAGCTCAGTCAATGATTTACTGAGCTGGTCCAAAAGGTTGGGCCTCGATCGTTAGTGGCCGGGTGCTGCTGTAGTAATTGTAATCCCAGGGATAAAGTTGTACCGTAAATCCTGAATATATATTGTTCCCCCTTCCCAGATTTTAACTTTTTTCTGCTCTCCTTTCCGTTTTGGAGACCCTGCTATACCATCTCTCAATTTTTGTTTTTGTTACTCTTACTATATAGTATTCTGCTTTTCATGTACAATTACACAAACGGATAGCTAGGCATACATATATACAGGGGCAAAGCTAGAATTTAAAACTACCTAGGGCATTTCCTATATAATTTGTTTCTTACGATATTGCATAGGGCTAATTTGAAAAAAAAAAAAACTGAAAAAAAGACATACATTTTTTTTTTTTTTTTGAAAAATTGGGTGGGGCTGAACCTGGGTGAAGCATAGCTTCGCCCCTGCATATATATAGAAAGATATCTTCTTTATCCAAGTGAGGGATCTCACCACCTGATTTCTTCTGTTATCCACTTGCATATGCTCGCATACCCTGTAAATTCATTGTTTGAAAAATATTAAGTTCGGAAATATAAAATTAGAATCATGAAAGATATATTGTTATAGAACCTCTTTACAATTGATGTAGCTTATTGCGACTGATAAATTTTTGCAATTGCAATGCTGGTCTCACAAGTATAATTTTTTTGCTTGATGAGTTAATAATCAATGTCCTGAATCATTGGATCTCCAAAATGATAAATGTATCGGTGGGTCTCTTCTCAAAAAATAAAAAATTTCACCATATAAATGCTTAGCCCTCTTATATTTCGCAGAATTCATAGTTGTTTTGTTTCAGAAATATTATTTGAGATTTCCCAAAATATGCAGCTTGCAGGCGGATGAATCCTCAAGAGCTTGATAATGAGGCACATGCATTTAAACCTGTCTTAGGGTCTATGCTGGCGAGGATATATCACAATCCACATAATAAGGAGGAAAACCAATCACGCCTTCAAAAAATTGTGCAGTTTTGGGCTTCTAAGGAAGTGTATGATCAGGATACTGTCCGTGCACTTGAACATGAGATGATGAGTGGTCAGCCACAAAATATGTTTCCAGGACCCCACAGAGACATGTCTGCTGTTACAGGAGATCCTTCTATTGCCCCAGGTAGCTTCCCTGAATCCATTCCTTCTACTGTGAGACAATTTTAACTATATACTATGAGTGAAAGAACATCTTTTGCTCATTAAACAACTACACCTGCGTTGTTGTCTAAAGAGTGTTTTATATGCAGAGCAAGTCTTGTGAAAGACCATTTTTCCCTAAAGATTAGAAAACATGCTCCGCTTTACGACTTCACCACCATTCTTTCACTGTAAATCATCGATTACTTCACAGCAATCAGTGAGGTCAGATATTTTGAAAGATTGATGTTCTGAGCTGTAATTTTAGGAACAACTGTCTGTAAACATGATAATTTTAGGAACAACTGATTTTTTTAAATGCCAGATATTTCAAGTGGAGAACTACTACCAAATAAGAAAAAAACAGCTTAATGTTTAGGAAGCAAGTATTTTCCAAAAGACTTCACTTAATAGAATATTGAATAGTTACTCTCCTTGGCTGCATCTTCTTCGTCTTTTTCTCCCCCCATAGCTAATAGATTGTTTTTACCTGATCTTGTAATGTTTTCTTGCTCAGGGCCACCCCAACACAATCATAGCGCCATTTCAAATGTACTCAACCGAGAATACCCAGATAACCAAGTTGCACCGATCCCATCTGTACCAACCCAGCAATTTCACCCGAC
The DNA here is from genome assembly GCA_026545765.1 of Plantago major. Taxonomy (NCBI): domain Eukaryota; kingdom Viridiplantae; phylum Streptophyta; class Magnoliopsida; order Lamiales; family Plantaginaceae; genus Plantago; species Plantago major. The sequence goes on along the minus strand of JAIFAC010000320.1, from coordinate 96,608 downwards.
TTCAGTCCCTCCTATAGGGTTTCCTGGGTCCATGCCCGTACTTCCGGTCCAACAGATAAATCAACAACCGGCTCCTACAGTTGTTAAAATCGGAGAAAAACCACCCCCGTACCCGTTGTTCCCACCTGGTCTTATTCCAGGCATGGTTAGGAAAATGCAAATCGGAAGTGGAGTCCCATACTCACCTCTAAGTCCTCTTGATATCCCTACGGCAATTCCACCCTCAATGTATCACCATCAGAAATTCTCGATCGAGTGTCTAAGTTTTTCAGAGAGATCAGAGAGGTTAACCCATCAGAAGGCCCCATGAAGTCGTCAGGTTTGCAAGAGGATGATGATTATGAGTACGAGAGGGAGCCTCCTGTCCGTAAAGGTGGAGCTGCTATTCCACCACCTCCAAGCTTGAATGTTGATCCAGATACCGGGACTCTACCAGATGGAAGTGTGGAGCGAAAGCCCGGTTCAACTAGCACTGGCAGGTTGGGACTTGGGGCAACCGCTGATCCTAACGAGCGAGTCAGTATGGCGGCGTGTACTCATCTTACGGAAACAGAAGTAGTAATTATCACATATCCATGAGTGCTAGAGCTGGAGCAAGGTGAAAATACAGGTGTGAGTGTAATGTCAAGTTGAGTTCAGACAAAGAGCATGTCCAGGATTCGGTTGAATGATTTGTGGAACGTACCTTCATGCTTGGTTTAATTTGACAGTATATTGACAGGTTGAATCATGTTAATTGAAGAGATGGATATGTTTTGAAAAGGCAGAATTTACTTTTTAAAGTAATTCATCAGCATTTTCTAGATTCAAGTGGAAGATGTAATGGGAAAATTATTATTTAGATCTGGTCTAGTTAAGTGTTTTTCGATCAGGAGATTAGGAGCCTTATCAATTAACTCAACTGGATTAACTGCAATCAAATTATGCTGTGGTCAATGTACAACTTATGTTTCCAGCTTGATTGATTTATTTATTTTAAGAAAGAATACTGATTTCATTCATGAAAAAGTTCATTACAGAAGGAAGGATTACCCAATTTCAAATAGGTAAATCTGGCAAGCCATCTCTATCACTATCTACTTGCTTAGCAATCTCATGAGCTAGGGAATTAGCCGAACGAAAAACATGTTTAACAAATATGGAATGAAAAGAGGAAATTTAGACTTAATAGCTTCTACAAAATGACCCCAACAAATAAGCAAGAAGAAGAAGAGTTTATGGCTTTGCCAATCGCCAAACAATCACTCTCGATAATTACGTTGTGCCATCCATTTTCCACAACAAAGTCGATTCCATGATAAATAGCCAAGATTTCGGCAGTTTCCGGATGGATCATATTGTTAGTTCAAGTTTAGATTTTGATGAGTAAACACATGAGATCTCTAGTCTCAGCAAATTAATAGTACTTAATCCTTAGGGAACTTTTTAGCTTGGACATTGTGAAAGAGGAATCTACTTGATGTTAGTTAGTGACATGTAGAAGTGTTAGGTTTTTTAAGAGCATGTAATTTTATTTTTGATCAACCTGCTAAAAACCTGCCACTTTGACGTTGCGTCCAGAAGATGCTGAGAAGACAAATCACTGAAGACTTAGTATAACTGAATAACTTATCTAAGATATAAAAGACATTTTTCAGCAATTGGTACCTCATCACAATTACTTGGTCAAGTTAAAATATGTAAGACATAGTAGGTTGACCAAATTACCTACTGAAGAATATTACCTAGCTGAAACGATCACTTAGTTTTATAGGACAACTAAGTAATAAATCTGTTACAAAGGAGTTTTGAATATGTACTTTGGTAAAACTAAAATACAAATTTTCAACCTGCCATAAAACATTCCTATTGAAGGTAAGGACAAAAGGCAAGTACATTTGAAAAAAGTGACATATCAACAATTGTTTGAATTTTTATCCAACATATTCAAATCATAACGGGACTGATTTGCACTATAAATAGAGACACTTAGTAGCTGAGAAAAACACACAGAATACCAGAAAACACTGAATACAAGCTTAGATTGCGATCAAACTTTCTCCAGCACTCTTAGTCTAAAAAACTTGTACAAGACTCAAGCTTTGTGAAGCTACTTGTAAAGCAATAGAATAAACTTTAAGTTGCGACAATAAACTATTCTTTCCTCTAAACAGAAGAAGTCTTGTTTTCAAAAACATCTTACTTAGTCCTTGAAACTTAGAAATTTAAGAAGAGTTTTTTTATTGTGTACCAAAGTCACTGCAATATTGTGATTAAGGTATACGCCGTCTTGACAAAGCCAACCACAATTCAACCACCCCAACAAGCGTGTTAAGGAAAAGGGAGGAACTACTTAGTTGGATTACTAAGGAAAACCCCTTGGAATAAGGTTAAGGGAGGAACTACTTAACTTGGAAAGTTAAGAAAACCCCTTGTGGGAACCAGCGTATTTAACTTGGGAAGTCAAAGAATGAGGGTTTCACGGTTACTAAGTTGAGAACTTAGGGTAAAAGGGATTTAGCTAATAATAGTATTTTGTAAGGAATCTCGATTTTTTGTCTTAGTGAATTCAAGTCCTTGTGAAGGGCGAAGTGGATAGTTGAAGTATTACGTCACCTTCAGATACCATTATAAACAAGTAAACAAGTGTTACTTACTTACTGTAATTTACTTTCAGCAACTTATCCACGCTGAAAATATTTAAAAAAATAATGCTATTCTCACAACACAATATGTGGAAAACGATGCTGAAATAGCATTACTGAATACATTGTTAAAAGAAGCCTTGATTATGGTTGCTGAGAAAACTTCTCTAAGAACTCAAGAACTTAGGTAGTTGAGGATTTTAATTCTATTACTTTTGATACCCTTTTTATGAATTTTCCTCAAGATTTGACAACCACCAGCCGGAGTCCGATCGGAGAGTTGTCGAAGTTTTTATCGCTTCACAAAATATAGAGGCGGAGGACTTTGCTCGGTATTGATCTGAGGTGGTGTGTTTCGAACAAGTTCGGTGTATGTGGTGCTCGTGCGAGGTTCCAGAGGATACAATCATGTTTACTTTCTCTTATTCTCCAGTACAATTGAAGGAAATATTTGCAGTCAATTTTAGAGTTCTATCGAATTTGGTTTAACATTATTAGGAAATAAAGATTGATGAGTGAACTTGTTATGTAATGCTGGATAGTAGTACATGATTAAGGCACACATAAGCATACTATTTGCTTTAACCATGCAAAAACACTTATACAAACTTTTGTAAGTTCAATGCTTTCGGAGGCCAATTCAGCGTCGTATCTTATACAAACATAACTTCAAGCACCGTGTGTATAATACCCCTGCATTATACTTGCATTATATGCATTTATTTATATGTGATGTTTGTAGCTAAGCAATGCCATGTATATGATAAAATATGTTATGTTTGATTTTGCTCTCTCCGAGAGACGGCCTCTCGCGAAAGTTACTTATAAACTTGATAGAAATTAAAGTAAGAATGTAAATGATCCATACACTAAAAACTGTGAAGACTATTTGAGTATATATTTCATGTTTCAAACACTTATATATATAGAAATTATGTGTACTTATTAATCAGAAGATTGCCTTTAAATTGATTGTACCCTAGGCTGCACAAGTTAGACCTCCCAAATTTCTAGGGTTTCGCTGAAAGAAACAGTTGTAACAAAGTCTCCGATTCTATAACTTCTGTGAATACAAGTTTAGTTCTACTCTGTTTTTACACCGAAGTTTTTCTCAAAATCTTGATCTTTCCATGGTCATTGAGAATTATTCTATTCTTCCTCTTCATAGCAACTGGTAAGTTTAAACACTTACTGTTCGATTTCTCTCCAGCTCTAGTAATTTTCATTTTGAATTTGTTCACTGAGCAGGTCACATTAATTCGGAAATGGGTTCTCGTAGCGTTGAAGATTCTTCTGACGTTGATTTGAAAGATATTAGTAACATACTTCTTATGATCAGCAATGATGAGCATTCATTCGATCGTCGTCTACAGGTCTTAAACCCAAAGTCCGTTCTGAATTAGGGGTTTAATTATGTTGTTTATATGTAAAGATTCAGATTCCATTTTGTTTCATTGATTGTATAATGATCACTGCACAGAAGTCTTGAATTTCCTGTTCCTTGATGGCATTTTTTTGTATTAGACATTTACACCATTTGTATTGTATAATAGTCCTGTCATTTAACCCGCCATATTTCTAAAGTAGACAAATAAACCCCGTTGCATCAAGAATGTAGGACTAAACACACGAGAGAATTCGTATGATGTAAATATATCTTCTTTCATGAGTTTTCTTGCATGTTTCTTAAATGGGTATGGAGATTGTTTAGATTTATTTACAAATGAACTCACATGACACACAGACCGAGCATACATCAGCTCTTCCTCCCTCACAGGTTAGGGGTCGTGACCAAGCTACATCTTCTGGCCTTGTTAAAAGTGAAGGGCCTTGCCTTTCTGAAAAATTATCTTGTGAAAAGACTCGAAACATACATGAGGTTGCTACTCCTTCTGCATACCAGTTGCCTAATGCTGATTCTAGCTTGATGCCATCAGTTCCTCTTCTGTCGGGAGGCCCATGTTCTAGTGGTGAAGCTGAAGATGTGAGTTGGAAAAGGCTAATTTCTATTTTGAGCAAGTCTGGCGTTGAAGAATATATGAAGGTTGACTCTCGCTGTTTGTTTGAGGATATTATGCAGTATACGATGAAGGTAGTTCATAATTGTAATGATATTAACACACTTTATAGTCTTCTTTGCATGAATGATAACAGTGTTTTTTCTTATTGCAGAATTCTCATAGAGCGTATGCTTTGCATATGCTGGAAGGTGAAAAGCGTGGTGAATTCCAACTGGAAACGACTTGAATTTGTTGAAGTTCTTGCCTTGAATCGGATGGAATACTCAAGGCCTCAAAGGAGTGTTCTTGTAAGGACTCCGAGGTAATACGAGAGCTTAATACCCAGTGCAAAGAAAAAGATTTAGTGATAAAAACACTAGAGGAAGAGGTGGCGAAATTGGTTAATGAGAGAGATAAAGCGTATGCTAGTGGGAGGCAAGCTCTTTTGGTTCTGCGTAGTAATATGGATCTTTTGAATACTTTGAATGAGTTTCTCTGTACATACTGCAACTCTACAAGATGAAGAGTTTGTTGCCTGAAAGCCAGGAGGACCTAGCGATGAAAAAGTTTGAGGAGAGGGTTGCCAAATTTTGTGAGGAACAGAGATTATGCTTAGTGGAGCAGTGTAGGATGTAGCTTGAGAGAGTTCAAACTCATACTTTTTCTTTGTAGAATCCGAAATCATGGCTGTATTTTCAACATAGGTGCAGAGTATAATAGAACAGGCATTTATACTTTTGCTTAGAGATATCTTCTCCCTATTTTACAAAAAAAGGTCAGTGCATTTTATTTCTGATCTTAGCATCTAGACGCCTCTGAGCTTCTAATGAAGTGGGTTCTTGTTCACTAATATGGTGCAGTGCTGTATAATGTTCTGATGTGTGTGTATCGGATATTCTGTAAATCTGCATTCTTCTTAACAGGGAAACAGAGATATATAAATCTTTTCCTTTTATGTACTAGTATGAGTATAGTACATGGAAGTACCCTATGTTCTATGAAATTTTGCATTCAAATGAAGATGGCAAACCATAAGCTTGATTTTCTACCTACTTCACATAGTTGGTAGGTTTAGGAGGTGGTTAGTCAGACCACCATTGGTCTGGTTAGAATTATTTGTTGTTCTCTTAATCGTGATTCTTGATGTGATAAGTCTGACAGTCGACCTTAAGATACAGTAGTTGTTAGATAGTTGTGAATAGACATGTTTTCTAAATTCCTCTCTTCTCATACTGTTAATGGTAGTCTAAGATTTCATCTGGAATGATGTTATATTTAGTGTTCGTGACTTTGAACTGTGACATGCATTATGGGGAACGATGGATGTGTCTTGTACAGAGAAAGCACGGTGCAACTTCATTTGCTTTACTCATGGAGAAAAATAAAACTCCGTGAAACAATAAAAAAGATACTTCTATATTGAGTAACAGAAGACTTTTCAAAATTCTGCTACAAGAGTTTTGAAAATCATGGTTAAATAATACAGTATCTTGGTGTAGACTGTAGAAGTAGAAGTTACTCCATATGATAGCACTGATCTTTCGCTACCTGAAACAAATGTTGAAAGTTTTATGTCCATTGTCTCATTTATAAGGAAGCATACTTGCATAGGATAGGATCATACGAACCTGCTCGTCTGAGTGACCTTTGAATTTATCTTCATGGTATATTGTCTCTAAAAGATCTGAGCTGAAACATTGAACTAGTGGATGTATCGACCACTATAAATATCTTAGTTCTTAGCGTCTTTGTTGTTATTTGATATCTTCATTTGTAAATGAGTATCGTAACTTTGTTAACAGATTGAATGGGAAAAGTCTTGGCTTACCTTGTGATTTTCTGATTAATATGCACCAGGGTTTCAGAAAAGTTGAACCAGACATGGGAATTTGCTAATGAATGGTTTGCTATCAAAATTTATGAGCATTTGAATTATAGTCTCACCATGTCCAGGGCGGACGATGTAACAGGTCGGTTGCCTGGGGGCGGTACAACCATCTGAGCAGGGCGGATTGGGGAAAGGGTAGACAAAATTGATTGATGGCTCATGGTTCAAAAAACCGGAATCTCAACACAGAAAAAAAGTTAAAAAGAAAAGGAACCTAAAACATGAACTAAAAGCATAGAAGCCGATAAAAAGAGTGTTAAGCATAATTCTGTGTGTACAATTAAATTAATAGGTGGGAGTGGGACTATGTTTTAAAAGTCAGAACATGGAATTGAGCTGGATATCCTCCAAAAAAAAGGTCGAGTCGGGGGACCGGTTCAATGTTATAGAGCCGGGTTTTTCAGTGGTTGTGAGTTTTCTAGTTGTTATGAATGTTCTGTACAGATCTTAGATGAAATGACAAGAAATTCATTGCTTAAGTTCAAGATTATATGTGCTATCGTTGTGTTGGTTTATTTGAAATATGTGACCACAAGATGGAGTTTTGGAAATTCCTACAAACTGAAGTGGAAGTCTAAGCAATCATGAAAGAAATAATATAGTATTGTATTTTAGTTTGGTTTGTGTTATTTCTTCAATTTGTTTGTATTTCAATATAGTGTAGTATATTTTTACTGGTTTAGATTTTTTTTTACCGAGAGTAACCGTGCTTTGCATATAAAAGTAAGGTCAATTGAGAGAAAATGGCACAAATGGTACATAAGTTATATGTTTTGGCACACGCAGTACATGGTTTGTTGGTCCTGGCCCATATGCACAACAATATGATAAAAATTGGTATTTTTGATACATTTGGGGTTGACTTCGTATTTTCATCAATTTTTTTGTTGTTGTAGCGTGCCGGTAATTAAATTAAAAAAGAAAGAAAATGAAAGTGAAATGCAAAAGATTAATTATCAGTTTCTAAAATAGAAAATGGAGAATAACACAAAAGAAAGCGTGAATAGAAACATAGGTTGACTAAAAACCATAAAGATTATTTTTCATTTAGACAGAGAGCTTCCTCTCGCCTTTCAAGGGCAGTTAATTCGATGATAACATGGAGACAACTAAAAATGGGGAAAAGTAAATGTGATAGCTGTAAAAAAAACTTATTATGTGTCGGCGGGTGGAATCAAATTTAGAAATTTCGATCGTTCTAAGATGAAGCACATAATTATTGTTCCATTCTGATAGAGAGAGCTTCCTCTCGTCTTTCAAGGGCCAGATCAATTGATAACATGAGACAAGTAAAAAAGGTGGAAAAATACTAGTGATAGCTGTAAAAAAAAAATACTTATTATGTATCTAGGGTGGAATTAAATTTAGAAATTCCGTTCGTTCGATGATAAAAGTCTCCGGCGGAGTCAACATCTTTCTAATTACCAATCGACGCAAGTAGTCTGTGGTCCAAGAAATATGTCAGAGAACTGGCAAAAAGGATTGAGAGTTTCACGTGCGAGAAAGCATTCCGGCCCAACTTATCAACCTCTTTAGCCCTTGAAATACGAGAGGAAGCTCTCTACCAGAATCGAAAAAACAATCATTAGGGATTTTAGTCAATCTCTATTTCTATTTACCTTTTTTTACATTTTCTATTTTCTATTTTAGCATCTGTTAACTAATTTTATTTTTTTCACATTAACTTGTATTCTTTTTAAAATCTGATTATGTGGCATGCCACCGCACCAACAAATTTGATGATGATGCAAGGAAAGTTAATCTCAAATGTACCAAAATTGCCATCTTTTACCGTGCATACTTGCCATGACTAGCAAACCATGTACTGCATGTGCCAAAACCATATAACATATGTACCATTTGTGCCATTTTCTCGTCAATTGAGCTGGAGTAACTAGAAACTGTTTGATTCCAATCAAGAACACACTCCGTCTCGATAACTTTATATATTAAAGTTGACGCGCAATTTTTGGGTAAAAGTTAAATTAATGATAAAAAATGAAAAATCTGAGCGTAAAATTTTAGTAACATGCAAATGTATAATTTGAGTGTAAAGTTTAGATTGTTTACTATTTATTTAGTGTGGGGTAGGTTACCTTTGGGGTAAGGTATGAAGTTTTATGTTACGTCTAAAATAGATAAATGTATAAAGTTATGCGAGACGAAGAGAGTAGTTTGTTGGTCGGATAAGCGGCAAAGTAAAATTTGGGGGTTGAATAGTCTTTTAAAACTTTTGTCGATTCTGATTTCTCGGATATCTTATTAGATACCTGATACTTTTCTCCTTAGTCTTCAACAATCTTGTGCAGTTGATTTGATCTTCAACTTTTGAGGTCTTCCTGTTGGATGCTTGCTTCTTGGTCTTCTTCAAAAATATAAAAAATGGGCAATTTTCGTTTGACACCCTTTTAAAATGGTCACTAAACGTTTAGGTCCCTAATGTTTGAACTGAACTGAAATTAATGAGTTTTCAGATGAAGAGAACAGAGCATTAGTCTAGTAAATCTTGTATATGAAGTTAGGTCTCTGAATGTAATTTTTATATGGGGAATTTTCACATATCACCCTTTTAAAATGGTCACTGAACGTTTAGGTCCCTAATGTTTAAAATATTACATTGAAGGACAACTTTTGGTTTTTGGTTGACTTTTGTTGAAAAAGTTTTATTTACCCCTTTTTTCTTAATTAAACCATTTATTTTGAAATGCTAATTTTATTTAATTACATATTTGACTCAGACCTTTCAAAATCTATTAATTAACCCCAAAACTTTTATCCAACCTAACTCGTATATTTTTCTTTCTTTATTAAACTAATAATTTTTTTTTTAAAAATAATAAGGACCTTCCATAGATTCCATTGGAGCTCCGGTAATCGAGCTCCAGTAAGCTGTAAAACCGAAGCTTCCATATAATATCTAGTTTTTATTGTAACGATAAATTTAAATATTTTATTTTAGATTTTAGTAAAACACGAAAAAAGTTAGAAATATGAAAAAAGAAAATTTTGGTGGTTCATATATCAAAATTTAAAAGTTTTGGAGTTGATTGTAATAAGATGAATTAACATATAGAAAATAAAATAAGAAATTAAAGGGTAAAATTATTTCATCAATAATGAGGGTTGACTTTTGTCCTTCACTGTAATTATTTTTATTTCATAAGTTACATTTTGTCCTTTAATGTAATTATTTTTATTTCATAAGTTACATTTTGTCCTTCAATGTAATTTTTCAAACATTAAGGACCTAAACGTTTAGTGACCATCTTAAAAGGGTGTCAAACGAAAATCGCCCGGTATGTATTACTCTAGATTTTGCATAAGAGATTTAATTAGGGACAGGGTCACTTAGACATGCTCTAGAAACTCAGGCAGAGAAGGCAACCAACTGCTTCTAGATAAAACGACGATGCCTATATTATAGCTTCACGCGAATTCTTAAAGAAAAAAAAAAAAAGCAAAAAATTAACTTTATGTACCAAAAAAGCTTGACACACGCATTGTAAGTCAGGATTTTAATGTAAACTATTACTAATATGTGGCGATGACACGATATAATTTACTTTTAATAATAAATAAAAATGTGAGGATTAAATAAATTAATCGAGAAAATAAGATAGTCAAAATTCCTTTTAGACAACGTTGGTCGTGGTGTCGGTCGGTAATCATTCTTCATCCAATATTATATTATTGAGTGTTTATTTATGTTAACTATAGAAAATGTAAAAATAGGGTCATACCGTACCCGACCCGATAATTAGTAACATGTACATGTTTTTTTTTACAAAAAAATATATCCCTCAAACGGAACCAAAATAAAATACAAAAGTATACAACACAATCAATAGGGTTGTTCCCAACAATCTCGCGGTGATATGTGGTCACCCCACTACACACACACAAATATTATACAGACGTAATTTCACATGTTACGGTTGCTTTTTCCAACCCACCGGTTCCCACAACCCCCGCGGTGGTATCCATCACCCCACCAAAGATACAAAAATTATTATTCTACGAACATAATTTCACATGGTACGGTTGTCCCCCCCCTCGGGGTCCGTTATGGATGAAGAAAGTAAAGAAAAGATAGAAGAGAGTTTTCCCACCTAGAGTGTAACTGCCAGACCCCCCTCCCCTTCCCGTCATGGAGATCAAGAAAGTACAAAGAAGATCGACGACATTTTCCCTACCTAGAGAGTCTCAGCTGATCCCCGCCCTCCCTCGGCTCGTTATGGAGGCCAGGAAAGTAGAGAGAAGATCTAAGAGAGTTTCCCCATCTAGAGAATATCAGATCACCCAGGCCCGTTATGCATCAAGAAAGTAGAGAGAAGATCGAAGAGAGTTTCCCCGCCTAATTAGAGAGTATATGCAGACCCCAAAACCCCACGCACCCTCCGCAGGAAAAAATGTAGTTTTTTACTAATTTAATCATAAAATGTTGCGGTCGTATTTTGAAACAAAGATATATAACGGGTTCGAGTATATACCAGACCGGACCTGAACATCATTATTTCGAACGGGGTTGAAATTCGGGTTGGATAGAACCACTCCTTCCAGCCAGAGATTGTAGTGAAGAGAACTTATACAGCTATATATATATATATATATATATATATATATATATATATATATATATATATATATATATATATATATATATATATATATATATATATATAAAATAATGAACGGGGTTGAAATTCGGGTTGGATAGAACCACTCCTTCCAGCCAGAGATTGTAGTGAAGAGAACTTATACAGCTATATATATATATATATATATATATATATATATATATATATATATATATATATAAAAGTTCCATTCTTGTAAGCTTGGATTAGCTTAATATTGTCCTTAGAGCATATAATCCACTTTATCAACATCTATCTATTATATCGAAATGTTTTAATTTTGTTGAAGATGTACACTCAAACTTAATTATTCTCATGATAACTATGTGACGCCCTATCACCTTCACAGATAATTACCGACAGTAAAATCTAATTTAGACGCGCGGAAGCTTTAAACAGAATTACTTTGACCACATTTACATATGCATGCCAGCAAAATACATTTTCAGAAGCTTTATGCAATAAATAAGCTTTTACAGAACAAAAGTCTTTTCATGAATGATATGCAGATGACGAGCCGAGGGAAAAGGATTGGAAACCAGCCGGCCGACCTTGATGCATGTCTTAACTCCTTTTCCGCTAAGGCCTGCCTTTGCCTCAATATCTATAAAAATATAATCGCATTTTGAATGAGTTACGGATCTCAATAAGTATAATCAGTAACAAGCCATTTAATAACCAGTAAAATAACCGGCAACAAGCCATTTAACGACAGGTAAGCACATCACTTTCAGTCACATATATTGACAATATATTGACAATCAGCATATGACTTCCATTTATTTCACAGTTTCAAAGCCACATCAGTTCACTTCTCAAACCGAACATATGAACTATCAACGTTCAACATCATTTCACAAAATTCACATATATATAATAATGCACGTGCTTAGTCATTTTCTTTGTCTGCTATGGCTCTGTTACGACCCGGAGTAATTCGTGATCACGATACTTGATTTATCTGAGAGTCGGCCGTACACGGAATTTTATATTTCATCTGAGTTCGGCGTGCACGGAATTCAATATTTCATCTGAGTCCATCCGATGGATATCCGGACAAATTTGGAAAACACATGACTCAAGGTCATCAGCAGCCATAACAGAATCCTCTTATCTCTTATGAATGCAATTCACATAATCATGTTTATAAATATATACGACTAATACTTTATCAGAAAATAGTATCTTTTCAGATAAAAAATGCACGTATCACATCCATCCGTACATGGGAGCAATTGATCATTTCATCAATCAAACACTTTAAGCTTTTCATCGTATTCAGAATGGAACATTTCACATATATAGCACACCACAGTATATTTTCACATTTCATATCAACAAATTCAACCATATAATTCACATCTGCATAGCCCGTACGCTAGCACCGTAGTAATAATTTCAAATCACACATATTTGTCAAATAACAAGTTACCGAAATTATTTACAAAGATACTAAATAACGAGTTGCTAAATACACTTACAATTCACCGGCCAAACGTGCAATTAGCATCAACCATATTATCCGTATGCACTAAATCACCACTGCAAGCTTCCAGGGCACTACACGGTTCTATTTCATTTTCAATCAACTGGGTTTCCTAAATTTATACGTCTAGTGCACAAGTTTCATTTCTTGATCCGTCCATCGGTCCATGATCAAATTGGTACGTGTGCGAAATTGTGTGATAAGTTGTTTGGGAATCTAATGTGTTTTCTTTTTGTAACAGAACTATGCAAAGTAGTGTATAGGGGAAATAGGTAGTAGTAGTGATTTTTGAAGTAGTATCACAATCATCATTTCCTAAGTATATGAAATGGCCGTAGATAAGATCAAGTGTGAGGCGGTGGAAATGATAATCTCAAGTATGGTAGTAGAAACTTACTAATTAAGGAAATTAAAGGATTCATGACACGTTGATTAGTGATGACTGAATCACTATTCTACGTGTTACATGTATATACTACTTTTTAATATTTTAATAATATATAAATAAATGAATTATTTGCACTAGCTTGCTTATTTCGGTTTTAACAAGCATAATTCGAAAGTCAAAGATGTCCACTAAACAAATATTATAAATTTATACGGTTCATATTACGGTGTCCGTTTTTCAAAGGCCCTCGTTTGGATATATAACGATTAAAATCAAAACTAGTAACAAGCCAGGCCCAAAACTATATAAATCAACGATAACAATTAGTTTAATATCAAATCTTTTTAAAAACAACTTTCACATAGCACATATTTATCACGTCATATTATATAATTTAATTTTTCACAAATATGGCCACGTATATAACACATCAAAATATTAAAATTTACTTGATATGATTTTTTTTAAAACATAATTAAACATGGTTATGATGTGAAAAAGGTCAGGGGCGTGACAAACTATGACTTAAATAAGTATATTATTGAATACTTTTCTACTTCTTTTATGCTTGGACCATCCTCCATAATTGGAGAAACACCAATTGAAACGTAAAACAATAAATCAGAATAAAATACGACAAAGTGATTTTTCTTTATTAATACAAAGAGATAATCAATATCGGGCATATTGATGGAGATAAATGATTAATGATTTGTATATAGATAAGTTTAAATTTAATAGTGAAAGATATGGAACAAAATTTTCCATCAAATACTTGAATTTCTTTGAAAAGTGAAACAAAGGGGCAAGCTAAAATTTGTCGATTTAAGAAATTTAATCACCAAAGAAAAATCCCTATCAATTACTAAATGTTGCCACTCAAAATCTCGAACAAATTTAGTTCTTAGTTTGGCTGGCAAACCTTCCGCATTTTCAGCAACCATAAGACATAAAATTTTGTCACCAAGCAATAACATTGCTTACATGATCTTAGCAACAACACTACTATGTTCCCCTATTCAGACTCTGCTTAGCCATGGCATGGTGGGCCATCAAGACTATAAACTGCGACCTGGAAGCAAGCGGGAAGAAGAAGCTACTTTGGATCTCAGCAGTGACACAAATCGAATCGGCCTCGCTTGACTCGAAGATATACAAGGAGCAGACAAAGGCTTACCATGACAAGCACATCAGGCACAAACAAATCGAAGAAGGCGTTACGCCTCTCGTCTGAAGTTGTTCCCGGGCAAGTTGAGGAGCAAATGGAAAGGACCGTACAAAGTCCTCAAGGTATATCCGTATGGAACGATCCAGTTGCTAGACTACAAGACGAAGGGGATTTTCAAGGTGAGCAGACGCGAGTTAAACCCTACATCTCGAGAGATCAACAACACACCAACGAGCGGAGGCGTGCGGGTTGGACTTGCCATCATAGTCGACAGCGACTATAAGCGGCGCTTGTTGTGAGGCAACCCAACGTTTTGTAAGTATTTACATTTATTGCATTTCACGTAGTTTGCATGCATTTCACGTTTTTCAAAATTTTCCGCACAAGTAGGTCATTTGCATTAGTTATCTTTTCCTTAGGAAGTTTATTTTTCAAATTAACAAAATAAAAATGAAAAAACAAAAGAAAACAAGAAAACGAGAAAAATTTCGAACGAACAAAACTGGAAAAACAGAACCTTGACTGCGGTCCATAGGGGACATGATCGATCTCTAATAATTAAGCTAAGCGACCGCATTAACTGATCTCTTGATTTTGTTGACTTTTTTGGATTTTGGAAATTTCCTTTCACTTATTTCTTGTTTTTGGAAGGCTTTTGCACGAATTTCCTTCAATTGTCAGCACTCTAAACTTATTTATATGCATCATTACCTTCTCTAAACTCACAAATTCACAAGCACAAAAGCATTGCATTCTAGAGTAAGCATTATACTTTTCTCTCAAGAATTCAAGTTCTTCGGCAATTCAAGGTGCGATTCTTCGACTCTACTCTTCTCATTACTTCTACTCGCATGATTTATGATTATGTATACGTAATACATGTCATGATACATACGCTTTAAGCATGGAAGGTCGGAAGTTTGCATTAATGCTAATATACATGTTCTAATGATCAACTATGCTATGCTTAATCTATCATTCTCATTCGTTAGTATGCATGTTTTAATTTTCTGCGATTATATAATTTTTTGAGGTTCTCAAAGCATGCTATTTCTATCCACCTTGCCTTGATTAGGTTTGGGGGAGATGTGAACTAATCTTAAAAGTTTTCATCACCATTATTAGGATCATGGCAAAGAAACTCATTGTAGGTGGAGTTGGAAGAGGCAAGTCTTTGGAAGCTTTGAAGAGGATGGAACGTGGTGAAAGTAGCAAGACTAGGAAGAAGGATCATCGCATGAGTTGGGGGTGGCACACAAGCTAGAGGATCATTACCGAACCTTGTCTCGTAACTTCGATGCTCCTTTGGCAAGAATTGAACATCATGAAAAAAAGGACAAGGATAAGTACCCACATACCTATTATGAGATTTTGACAATGGATCACGAAGGTTGGTATCGTTGGGAGAGGAAAAGGTTGCAAGATGAGCATGAGGAGGCTCTAGCTAAGTTGGAGGAAGAATTCTTGCAAATAAGAGAGAAAATAAGGAAAGAAAGTGATGAAGCACTCTCGAGAGCTAGGAAGGAGATGGAGGAAGATTTGAGGAGAGCTCGTGATCTTTTCTATGAAGAAGAGTTTGGAAAGAAAAGAAAAGGTGACTTCAACACAAGGAGAATCTTCTTTCCGACCAAGGGTGAGAGCAAGAAAGACTACTAGGAGGTATAGGCGAAATCACGTGCTCGCGGTGATGAAAAAGCAAATCATTGAGGAAAAGTTGAGCTCGATGAGAGAGCAAGATAACTTTGTTGATCTCGCGATGGAGAACTGATCCTACTAACAAAAACAAAAGACCATGTGTTAACTGGAATGACTTTGAAGAAACAGTGCAGGGACTTGAAGAACAGGAACCAATGGAGCAAGAGAAGCTAAAGGGCAAGGTCGTTCACATGAATGGTTTTGTTTATGAGGAGGATGATCCGGAGGAAGCTAGGAAATGCTATATGCTGAGCACAACCCATATGTTTGGATTATGAAGAGATGGAGTGATCTACGAAGCGGTCACCATACCTGACAGGGGAGTTTTCTCGTTATCATTACTTTCTTTTTTACTGTTTTGTGCTAAGGGACTAGCACAAGCAGGTTTGGGGGAGGGTAACGGTAACTCTAAATTCAAAATTTTTAGGGCCTTATTTTTTATTTATTTTTTGATATTTAGTTTCCAATTGTGCACTTTTATTTATTTCTTTCCTATTTTGGATGATTACCGAGCTGTGACTCGCTATTTATTTACCAAGCTGTGACTCGAAGTTTATTCAAGCCTATTTAATATTTAAGTCTTTTATTGTTTTGATTGAGGCATTTTCAATTACTTACGTCGATTGTTGAGGAACCCATGTTCTCATCAGCAAGAGATATTCATCTTACATTTTGAATCGAGACACTCTATATGCACCTACATATGAGTTTTTGCCATGTAACACAAAGATAAAGAGGCAATCTTAGAATACTTTTCCTTCCTTATTTTCCTTAATCTCTTGATTCACTTATATACGCTGTTTTAGAAGTCTTTCATGCTCTATGTGAGTTTACTTAGTTAAAGAGGGATCCTGGGAAGAAGTAAACTCTGTGAAACTAATAGGTTTGGGGGAGGAGAAGTAGAAGGAAGTTGTGGTTGCTTTGCTCTGTTGTGTTCTCTCTCTCTATATATATAAAAGAGAGAGAGAGAGAAAAGAAGTACTGAAAGAATCAAGGTACAAAAAAAGAAAAAAGAAAAGAAAAGTACCATAAAAAGCAAAGGTACTAAAAGTCTCGGAGTGAATCTATGGTCCTTGTGATCACTGTTTTCGTGTTGGGCATGTTACAGATACTACCCACATACCGACGTGACCCTTAAAGCTACATGTCCGTGAGGGTTGATGGCATGTATAGCAAACCAGCACGCACAAAAGTGTGGAATTCGGTAAAATATACACTAGCAAATAATGGAGAGACTAAAAGAGCCCAATGATGGCCAACCAAAAACATACGGGTCAACTTGACCGCAAAAAATAGTATGTAGAGAGAGCGAGAGAGAGAGACTTTATTATTTTGAGAGGAACTTTTGACAGGATAGTATTCATAAGGAGCATGGAGGACCTATATCTCAACATTTAGCCTAACTTATGCTTATCCTACCTTAATCCTTTTTCTAGCCTAATCTCTTATTGCATGAAATGCATGTATCGGTAAATTACTTTTTGAAGGGAAGCATGAGTCGCATGCGTAAGGTTCTTATGTGAATTATGATTGATCTTGTTATTCGGGAACTCGGATCTGAGATCAATGTTCGTTTTTGTCTGCTGTCTTCATGATCTCCGATGTCTGACTTAGCTGTTAAACATGGTTGATTTGGTTGATTTAAAAAAAATTCATCCTAGGAAAATTTTAAATTGGAGTACTAAGTTTAGCATCATTTCTTTGTCACTTTTCATCGTTTTTGCCTTGCTCAAGATGAGCAAGCCGATTTGGGGGTGTGATGTGACAACAAACTATGCGACATAGCATGCTTTAGACCCTTGTCTTTTTGCCTTAGATTCAATATTTATATCATTTTATGGTCAATTATCAACTTTGCGTGTTTTGTGTAGGTCATGATCGCGTTTTTGAGGATTTGCATGATTTGGGCACCAAACGACATAATTGCCAAATCGGGATAAGGAAAGCGAATCGCGGATTAGCGGTTGTCCGTGGAGTCAAAACATGTCATCGACCAACGATTAAAGATAATTGAAGATGTTACAACTTTGTAGAAGACAACTTTTCGAGGAAACGAAGTTACGAAGCCCGAAATTGAAGAGCGAGGATATTGGGCGAACTTGATATCGCGGATGGCGGTCACTGTGGACGCGAGAGGGTCTAGCGGTCCCCAGGCGACCACGATTGCACGTCTGGGCTTCTTAGTCCGTTCTTCTAACTTTGTCGAGCTAGCCGATCTTCTAAACCTTCCTTATTCACCAATGGCGGTTTGAGCTCGAGATTTCACCTATAAATAAGACCTCGGGGTCTCATAATCAACACCACTCACAAGGCATCTCTTATTAGAAAACCAGTTCTCGGGGAAGTGAAACCCCAAAAGCAGCTCTCCTGAGAGAGAACCAATCCTCGGGGAAGTGAAACCCCAAAACCCTAGCCATCAGCAAGCAATGAAGGAAGCCATCAAGATCGATCAAGCAAGGAGGAATCGAAGAGGAGAAGTAGAGGGTCGACACTCACCATCTTCTTACGGTTTAGTTGTTTCAAACATGATTTCAATTCAGTTTTCTGTTTATTTACTTTAAGTTATGTTAGGCTAATTTACTTGTGTAAGGGTTAGCCGGGATCTTTGATATTTGGTTTATATATGATGGAATAGTGTTGGTCCAGATAACGGCAAAGTAAAAGACTAGAGGGGGGGGGGGGGGTGAATAGTCTTTTAAAACTTTTGTCGATAACAACTATTTCTCAGATATCTGATACTTAGAAACAGAGCGCGGAAAACTTAATAAAGATAAGTGCAGAAACAGTTAAAAAGGGTGTGTGTGTGTTCTTTGAAATGTAAATCTGAAAGGTAAATAACACAAGTATAGTGGTATCTGGAGGTGGCGTAATCCTCCAACTAATCCACTTCGGTCTATCAGAGACCTAGAATTCACTAGAACAGATAATTGAGTTCACCTTACAATAATCCTATTCTAAGATTCTTAAACAATTGGTTCCCAACCAAATGTTCACCCTGAGTTGTTCCCCGGCTTTCACAGCCAAGTACTTCCTGTACTCAGAAACCTTTGAGTTATTCCCTAGCTTCCCAAGCTAAGTACTTCCTATACTCAATAACCTTGGAGTTATTCCTTAGTTTTCCAAATCAAGTACTTCCTATACTCTGGTAACCTTGGAGTTATTCACGATTTTCAAACTAAGTACTTCACATACTCCACTTGATTATGGTGTTGGTTTTGGTTTGAGTTGTCGATGAGCTTCTTTAATAACTTATTGATTATTGAGATAGCTCTGTGAATCAAGTATACTTAATACACTTTTCAATGTATGGTATCTTGTTCTTTTCTTGACCAAGTCTTAGATAAATGTTCAAGAGAATGAATCTCGATACTTGATCTTTCGTTTCAACTCTTTCACAGATAGCTATGCTTGTTTAGGATCAGACACTTAGAACTTGATGTTACTCAAGATCAAATGCTTTGGTACTGGCAAAGCTTTGTGAGTAAGTAAGTTGCTTTGAGAGAGTAAGATGTTGACGTTTTATGCAGTTCAAGGTGTGTCGAAGGTATCTTCTCAAGCAGTCTAAGTGTTGATATTTATAGATAAATTTGAGTGCCGTTTGAATAGTATCCGTTTGGCTCAAATTCAAACTATTGATATCTGTGTATAATCTTTATGGAGTTTGTCTTCTTCTTGAAGAAGCCCGTTGCTTTTATTCGGACATCTCTGTCGTGCATTAAATACATTGTACTATACTTTTGGTCTGTAGTGTCAGCGGAACTATGCTTTATGTCGGAGAGACTAGTGTTATCGATTCTTTGCGTCCTTATCTTCAATCTTCAGATACCACTTATTTATTGAAACAACTTTGTTTGCAATATATAATTCTTTTTCAAAAATGTGGTTAATGCTCAAGGTATCTGAGAATAGATATCTGTGGACACTTTCTTTGTTTTCAGATAGGCCTTTTATTTCTCAGATATCTCTTGTGACGATCTGTTTAAAAGCGTCGTGTCTTCAAGATATCGCTAAAATCTGAACAACGATTTGATAATCTTCTTGATTTCTTCAAGTCTTCAATGTCGTTGAGCTTGTTCTGCTTGGATGTCTTCTTCTTGGTCTTCTCTTCATAAAATAAAAATTATATTTTGAGACCTAACATCCTATACAAGATTAGCTAGACTATCATACTTAGTGAGTTTCCTCTTTTACAATGTTCAAGTGAACCAAGAGTACTTTTCACCTTTCTGAGACTAAGATAAGTCATCATGTTGCTGATCAAAATCTAAACAGATATTTCTAACAAAATATCTAACAAATTTCCTAACAAATTTCTCAAGAAATTTCCCAACAAATTTCCCAACAAATTTCCCCCTTTTTGATCAGTCAACGATGACTATCTTACCTATTACAAATTTGGATGAGTGAACAATCCAACACTTAATCTTTTCTTAAGATCTTCAAATTATTTAATTAAGTGTAGAAAGTAGACATCAACCAAATCACAAGGTGTGATCTTTGCTGACAAGTTATCTTTTATAGAATACTATCTGAGAGTAAGTTCTTCAGATAAGTTACAAAATAAAGATTACAGATAACTTTAATACGTAATACAGTTAAGCTCAGTCAACAAAGATACAACAAAAACTACATAGTAAATTAGGACAACAAGAGTAACCAAGCTCCAAGTAAACATCCTAAAAAAAACTAGTCTTCAACTCTTCAAGTCTTCAACAGTAGTTCTATGGATCAGTCTGCAAATTTCCTATCTCCAAACTTTTTGATGTCATCAGAATAGTCATAGAGAAGAGTTCTGACGAGCATCTCTGTGTCTCTGGCAAATCCACAGACCTCTTTGTAGGTTTTGGTAGGATTTTTCTTGACAAAATGCTTGACCCATAGGTACTTTCCCCACTTCCAGGCATGCTCTATTCTGATATCTGAAAGCTTGAAGTATTCGTAGATAATCTTCAGATATCGGATGTCACCCTTGTATTGATCTTCAGTTAGATAGAACGATTCATAGGGTTCTCTGTAGTCTTGCTCTTGTGCTGTTCTGATGTTGATTACATGCACATCATCTGGCTTTCCATATGAACATTCATCAGAGAGGTCCTTTCTCATGGCTTCAGTTCTCTTGACAACTTCAAAATCCAACCAGGCTTTGATGTGATTGGTGTTGATCAAGGTTGGCTTATCTTTTCTCCATGCCATAAGTTGTTTATGGATTGGTTTTGGAAATCTTGAATTTACCAATAGATGCTTAAGTTCCAGAATCGATAGCCATTTTACGATTGATGCACTTGAGCGGAGGAATCATTGTCATACTTCACATACTCTATTTTGGCTTCTTACGGCACAGTGGAAGTTGACTTTGTCTTTGCTCGACTCTCGATCATTCCTTCTTTGTCTTGAATTCTCTTTGGGGTTATTGCTTGAAGAACCACCATCTGGATAGACTTGGTATTTCGGAGGGTGTGTTTTAGTTGCTAGGGGCTTTGCGACTATGGGCTCGATTAGGCTTTCAATTTTCCTTTTTACGTGAAGAGGAGCTTCATCTTCATCGGTTTCCTCATCATCATCAAGATTAGATCTTGTGAGAGTATAACAGCCTTCTTCATTGCCCAGGGACTTGATTTGACCTTCTTCTTCTTCTTCAGAAGATTCATCAATCCCTTTAACTTGTCTTCTCCTTGGAGCCTTGGTAATCCTTGGAGGTTTCTGTGCCATGGACCTTGTTATCATTTTGGTTCCTTGATGGGTTTACGGGAAGCGACTACTATTTGCAAAGCTTGGCTTGAGGAGGTTCATTGATTACGAGTGGTGGGGGAAGTTTTCTTCTTCCTTCTGAGCCACACCG
This sequence comes from Plantago major, assembly GCA_026545765.1. Lineage (NCBI taxonomy): Eukaryota > Viridiplantae > Streptophyta > Magnoliopsida > Lamiales > Plantaginaceae > Plantago > Plantago major. The sequence goes on along the minus strand of JAIFAC010000320.1, from coordinate 74,883 downwards.
ACTCAGATCTCTTTTGTTTGCTTCTCCTGCTTCCCATCCCCGACTTTGAGGTCAGTTGTACATTCTTTCCCCTTAGTCATTGTTGGTGACTCGATCTCATAAAGGAATCGAGAGAGTTGAAGTGCCCTTGTAAATAATTATAGCGGTGACCAACTCGAAGTTGGCTTTGAGCTCCTTATTTTGCTTGATAAGTCCATTGTCCTTATCGGTGAGCTCTTGATGGGCTAGGATGGCATCTACTTTTCGGTGATGTAACTTGCCTCTTGGAAAGCTTTTTCACTAAAGGCGCATCATCGTCCCTTATCATTCCCAGATCTTTACGAGCAATGACTATGCTAGTGGTTCTCGAGTGATGAGCTCGATGAACTTCCTCATTCGAGAGGGCGGGCAATTACTTCCTTGTTACGTGAAGACATCTCCTTTTTAAGTTGTGTCGATTGACACACTGTTCATGTATTCATGGGAGTGGGCGTTTGGCGGTTGCTGAATATTGTAGAGCAATCGACTTCCTTTTCAAGTGAGAAACCGCTAAATGTTCATTGCGGTGTTACGCCAAATCTTGTCTTCTTCATCATCCGAGTAATGTCGGCCGGTGATCATCATCCTCTTGGACATTTTCATCGATTGTATCGAGTCCAACCATCTCGTAGATTGGTTTCTTTCCTTTACGGGAGGAGGATGGTACTTCTTTTGAAGATGATGCAGCCTTAGCATCATGCTTGACTTGAATACTTCTTGATGTCGAGTTCTTTGTTGAGTGCGATTCTGACATCCTGTAGCTCTATGACCTCAGAGTAAGCAATCATCTCTTGCGGATATTGATCTTGTAGTTGATCTAGCTTATCTACGGATCTAGCTATCTGGTCTTCGATTGAAGATGGGTTGTTGTTCTTCTTCCAGCGTTATGCGAGTTGAGTAGATCTGGATTGAGTATTTAACATCTTACATGCAATATCCTCGGAATCCTCAACTACTTGTCTTTGTGACATTGTGTTGTTGGGAAGATGGATGATTCGACTTTTGAGGAGATGGGCGGAGATTTACGTGTTTGCCTCTCGGTTTGCTTTTCGGCCAGATGAGGTAGGATTTCTTCGTTAATTTCCTCCGGTCCCTGGTGCAGGGGCTTCGTCATCATCCTTTTTGTCGTCATCCTTGTGGTGATGGTCAGTGGGAGGTTCGAAGTCATTTTCGTTTATCTCTTCCTCCTCATCATCTTGGATACAAGATTAATTAAATGCAGGATAGTGATCTTCTGTCCATTAACTTCTTCTTGTTCAGAAGGTATGAATTGCAGCGTCTGGGGCAGGACTAGCTTGAAGGCCATCTGTAATCTTGCCTGACCATCTGCCTGTTCAAAGGCACATGTAGCAAGCGTCGCCACTTCTGGAAAAGTCCTTCTGCAGTGAAAGTCATGGCGTGTATTGTTCTCAGGGAACATTGCTTGGACATATGTTTCGGTCAAGAGCTCGTTTCTGCGGTTGGTTGATTAGTGATTCTCAATATTTCAGAGAGATCAGAGCACCTTAACCTCTGCCATTTTCTGAAGCATTGAATGTGCTTTGGCAGGGTTTGAGCCTTGAAGAAGGGAAGTAGGTCCCTTTTATAATCATCGGGAACCTGCTTTGCACCTGTTTGAGCCTGAAAGAAAGAGTTTTGAATGAGTTTCAAAACGTTGGTAGATATCTGAGTGGTAGTGTAGTTTAGTTTACGGATTACGAGTAAGTACTTGCTCGAGACTTGGACTCTTGAGACAATTGGTGTCTCGGATATCTTGTTGTGAGGTGGAGACTTTGAAGTCGGTCCTCGAACCTTTCTTTCTTGAACACGAGAGAAATCTGATACTTAGGAAATAGTTTGAAAGAATCTATGCAAAACATGCTTTTAATGAATTGTGATATGTGCTACTTACTTCCTCAAAAGGAAGCTCAGATTCATTTTTCTCAGAAACTTGTGCAGTTTCTGGTGTTCTTTCGAGTGATGTTGCCTTGGGGGCTTCATCGATTTCCATTGATCTTGAGAAGTCGCAACTTTATCCCTTGCATTTCTACTTCTTAAATAGCTGTAAGTAGAAAGTATTGAATATTAGAAGAGATAAAAGATAACCCAAGATGAAGAATACTTGTCACTTGATTGTCATATACCTTCAAGTTTGAAGGCTCAGTGATGTATTCTTCAGAAACCTTGTTGGTCTCTGGATTTGTCTCTGGCATTTCTGCCTTATCTTCTTCCTTCTCAGTTGGAGCCTGTTAGAAACATTTAACATGAATGAGCACATAAACATTTTCTTGAAAATTAGTTCTCTTTAAGAATCATTTACATGTAGCAAGGCTCATTTCTCAAGAGTTGAGGTTGAAGGACCTCTTTTCAAGATGTCGAGGCAAGCTTCTCGGCTTCCTCTTGTTTCTGCGTTTCTAACTCAGCCTGTAACAAAGAAATTTTTATGAGAAAAGATGTATAAGCATAAAATGTTCACAAGATAAGAGTTAAACCAGTCATCTACCTGAGCAATTTCAGGTTGATTGGTCTCTGGAACTTGTGACCTTTCTATACTTTGGTCTTCTTGTCCCAGTGTAGTTTCTTTGCTTGAAGTTTCTGGTACTTCACACTGTTCCCGAGTATGCAACTCAGTTGCCTCCCCTGGTTGATCATTCTGAGGAGATATCTCAGTTTGATCCCTCTCATTGAGTTGGGGAACCTGCTCATTTGCAGGATTTTCTTCAGCATACTGTATTGCTGGTAATTCGAAATGGAGTTCATTTACCATATCATCAACCACTTGTGGCTGTTGTGGTTGTTGTGATTGTGGTTGTTGTGGTTGTCTGGAAGCAGAAGATTGATCAGTAGAATGTTCTTCCAGATTTTTAGATGTGGCATTTCCATCAGCATCTGCCAGCACTAAAATACCACTCATCAGGGCTTTTTGAAGTTGTGCAAGAGAAACATTCCCTGATGATGTGTTTGCACCAACAACCTTTGCTCTGAGCTCGCACTGTGGTGTAGGTTCTTCTTGGATACCTTATCACGATTCTTGTTTGATAACCTTAGCCCTCTTTGTTCTTTCTAGGACTTGAGAGATGACAGTTCATCATCTTCATTGTCGAGCTCTCATCGGCATTAGGCGATTGGTCCATTATTCCGCGGTTTCGCAGATGGGGTGTTTTCACCACTTTTGGCGGCATTTATGAGTTCATCGGCAAGGCTTTACGCATTAGTCGCAACATTTAAAAGCACTTTCTCTTCTTGAGTCTACTTGTTCGAGAGTTGATAACTCTTTTGGCATTGATGATTTCATACGCCTTTATTAGTTCATCGGCAATGCTGCAGATATCGAGAATCGACAACCTCTTTAGGTGTGTCTTGATTTGCCGGCAGACTTCTTTCTTGAAGTTACGGGCTTCTTGGTAACCTTTTCTTCAGATACCTTTTCAGACTTTCGCTTCTTAGAACCTTTCTGAGACCCAGTAACCTTTTTCATCAAGTTTGTATACTCATATTTGTAGAGTAGGTTACTGTTGGCTATTTCAGCCGTCTCTCTGAGCTCAAAGCCAAGCTTTTCCAGCAAGTAGCATATTTTCAGACCATATCCTACAATGGCCTTTGGCTCAGCTAGTCCTTTGGTAATCTTAGGCTCGAAGCCTTGAATCTTCTTCACAAACTTGAAGGCGTACTTTCCCCAGTTAAAAGGGTTTTCCAGCCTTTTGTCTTGTTGATTCAGCAAGAACATCATCATCCACCGTTCTTGGCTTATCTGGTCAGCACCTCCTTGTAGACCATTCAAGGAGTTCCTCATCCTTGGTGTTTATTTCAAAATCCTTTCCAAGATTTTGAAACTCAAACAACTTACAGAAAGTTGTTAAGTCCAGAAGGATTTCCTTTCCTTGGACTGAGGTTTTAACAGACACTATTTCAGTGCCTTGAAACACGAAATAATCCACAGTTGTTGTAGAATTCCAACACATCGGTGATGAAATTCCACTAGGGCGGCGGATAGAAAGCCTTTGATTTGTGCCTTTTCAAGCATGTCAAGAATTAGCTTTACAAGCGGTTCTCTATTCCACCGTGAGGTATTCCTCAACCATGGCACCACCCCAAATCATTACGTGACTTGAAGTCCAATGGTCGAGATTAAAATCTCCTACCGATCGGTTGTTCACAATAACCAACTCGGTGCTTGCTTTTCAGTGATACTGTGGAGGATTGAGATTTCATGTGGTTGAACTTTTAGGGCCATCTCTTTATATAGTGTAGGATTTGAAATTGGTGTTTGAAAGAGATTTGATTGAGTAATTCTTTGCGAGAAAAACTTAATCTTGATTTGCGAGAGATTGTAGAAGGTTTTGCAGAGAATCAAGAGAAGGATTTGCTATTTTTGTGCAAGATGAGTTTTCGGATTAGGCAAAAGTGATTTCCTATGCCAAAATCCTATATGTATAGCAGTTGAATCCCAACAGACAAATACATACAAATTGATTTTGTGTGTACGTATCTGTGATTTGCAAGCAGGCGTGAGCAAAAGCTAGTTCGGCATTAAATGCTTAGTGGGCCATGTCTAAATTTCAACAGTCCACTATTTACTGTGAATTAATTTCACTGCATGGATCAATCGCTTAATTTCATCAAGGGTCACCATTGCTTCTTGACAATGATCACAATCAACAAGTGTAATTGTGCCCATTTAATGAATTTTGGCGACTTGCTATCGAATCACGATTCTGTATGACCAAGGACCTTTGTTATCTGAATCATCTTATACTTAGGATTTTTCCAAGTTTTTCATCAAGATAGAAATAATGCGAGTTTCAAGAGAGTAGTTGACTGCAGATAGTTGTACTATTCTCCTTTGTGTTCCCCGTTTATAGAGTGATTCAGATATCTGAGTTCCCATCTCAGAGATCTTAAGCTATCTTTTTTGCTTTTTAGCCCTTTTGACTTCTGGATACCTGTTTCAGATTTCTCTTTACTCTTCTCTGGATACCCGTTCCAGATACCTGAACTTTTTCAGTTCATTGGTAGTTCCATTAGTCCAAGACTATGTCTTAAGGCTAAGAATCTACTTTCTTGTAGTGGCTTAGTGAAGATATCTGCAAGTTGGTCTTCAGTGCCAATCTTGAATATCTCTATATTGCCCTTTTCAACATGGTCTCTGATGAAGTGATCTCTAACATCAATGTGCTTTGTTCTGGCATGAAATTTAGGATTCTGTGTAATCGCAATAGCACTTGTGTTGTCACAGAAAATGGGAGTTTTCTTCTCATCGAGTCCATAGTCTTTAAGTTGTTGTTGTATCCACAGAATTTGTGTTGCACAACAACCAGCAGCAATATATTCAGCCTCTGTGGTAGAAGTTTCAATTGAGTTTTGCTTCTTGCTAAACCATGAGATAAGTCTAGTACCCAGAAACTGGCAAGTTCCTGAGGTGCTTTTCCTATCAAGCAGTGATCCAGCATAATCAGCGTCTGAGTACCCAGCTAAACTCAATCCACTTTCTTTAGGATACCACAATCCTACATCTGCTGTACCCTTTACATACCTTAATATTTTCATAGCAATGTTGTAGTGTGTTTGCATTGGATTTGTCTGAAATCTAGCACATACTCCAACGGCATATCGAATATCAGGTCTACTTGCAGTGAGGTAAAGTAGTGAACCTATCAATTTCCTATACTTATGTTCTTCAACACTTTTATCTGATTCAGTATAGGTCATTTTGGTTCCAATGCTCATAGGTATCTTAGCATTCTTTTCAGAAGGCTTAAGATTGAATTTTGTGAGCATATCTTTCGCATACTTTGTTTGACTAATGAATATTCCATCATTGAGTTGCTTGACTTGCAATCCTAGGAAATAATTCAATTCTCCCATCATGCTCATCTCAAACTTGTTTTTCATGAGATTTGCAAAGTCATCACAAAGTTGCTTGTCCTTAGATCCAAATATAATGTCATCAACATATACTTGAACTAAGAGTAGTTTCCCGTCATGATTTAAGGTAAATAAAGTTTTATCAACTTCACCTTTCTTGAAACCACTTTCCAGAAGGTATTTGGCCAAAGTGTCATACCACGCTCTTGGAGCTGTTTCATCCATACTGAGCTTCATAGTTTGTAGACCATTCTACTTTCTGAGGAAACTTCAAAGCCAGGTGGTTTCTCAACATAAACTTCTTCTGCAAGTTCACCGTTCAAGAAAGCACTTTTGACATCCATCTGATAAACTTTAAAATCTTTTATGAGTGAAGGCTAGAAAGAGTCTTATTGCATCCAATCGCAAGGTGCATATGACTCGTCAAAATCTAAGCCTTGATTCGGATAAATCCCTTAGCAACCAATCTTGCTTTGTTTCGGTTATTTCACGATTCATTCATCTTGTTTCGAAAACCCATTTAGTTCCAATCACGATATTCCTTCTACAAATGGAACTAGTTTCCACTGTTTCTCTCAAATTGATCCAACTCTTCTTGCATTGCGTAGATCCGATCTTGGTCTCCTAGTGTTTCTTCTATTTTTAGGTTCAATATTTGAGATGAAACATCCAAAAAGAGAATTAGCATTTTCAGCTATTGCTCTCCTAGTCCTAACACCTTGATTAATTGGTCCAATTACATCCTTTGCAGGATGATCTTTGATCCATCTCATCATAGGTTTAGTGCTAGTCGGATCAATATCCAAGTGATTTGTATGTGAATCACTAAGATTTTGATTTGATACTTTTCAAGATTCGAGATATCGACATATGGGAAATATCATGGATATCTGACACTTTTTCAGTGTTAGAGATATCTGGAACTTGCATTTCAGCAGTCTTATTTTCAGATACCTCTTCATGATGAAGGTTCTCAGTAACCTTTTCCATTTCTGGAAGACTCATAGGAAATTCTTCATCATGTCTGTGAGTCATCTTGTTGTTACTAGGCATTTCAAGCTTTTCTACGTCAGAGTCATCCTCACTTTCCATAATGATGTTTCTCCTTTCTGAGGATTCTTCTTTAGGATCCCTCAGTAATAGTTCTTTGAACATTTCTGAGATTTCATCAATAGGAGGTGTTTTCTTATTTCCTTCATAGAATACAACATGAATTGATTCTTCAATTTTCTTTGTTCTGTTGTTGTAAACTCGTAGGCTTTCTTTGCTTGTGGAATAACCAAGAAATACACCTTCATCTGCCTTTGGTTGAAATGTTCTCAGATAATCTTTCCCATTGTTTAGAACAAAACATCTACAACCAAATACTCTCAGATGTTTGATATTAGGGGGTCTACCAACCAAGATTTCATAGGGGGTCTTGTCATGGTGTTTGTTTATCAAGCATCTGTTTTGAGTGTAGCAAGCTGTGTTTACAGCTTCAACCCAATAAATTTCACTTATTTCAGTGTCTGCTAGCATTGTCCTTGCAGCTTCCTTAAGGGTTCTGTTTTTCCTTTCTGCAACACCATTTTGTTGAGGTGTTCTTACAGAGGAAAGTTGGTGTTGTATACCTTTGCAGGTACAAAACTCCTTTATGTACTGGTTGACAAACTCAGTACCATGGTCTGTTCTGATTGCAGATACCTTGTCATTTTTCATGACTTCAAGCTTTTTCAGCAAGTTTGGTATCTCCACCCTGGCATCAGATTTGTGTTTCAGAAAGACAACCCAAGTGAATCTTGAGAAGTCATCTACAACAACTAGACCATACTTCTTTCCTGCATAACTAGTTACAGATGATTCAAAAAGATCCATGTGTAAAAGTTGCAGAGGTCTAACACTAGAGTGTCTGATTTTGGACTTGAAAGAGATCTTAGATTGTTTCCCCATCTGACAGGCAGAACAGATACCATCCTTCCTGAAAGATGTTCTGGGAAGGCCAACCACTAACTCTTTCTTGACAAGTCTGTTCAGAGTTTTGAAGTTCAAGTGACTCATTCTTTTGTGCCATAACCAGTGCTCTTCTGTGTGACCGGATTGACTCACCATGAGACATTCTTCAGTTGTGGCAAATGCCCAATCGGCAACATAAAGACTGCCTTTCCGCCGACCAACTAAGACTGTCTGCTTTGACTCATTGTTAATTAGTTTGCAGTATTTAGCTTTGAATTTTATAGTAAAACCCTTGTCTGCAAACTGGCTCATGCTAAATAGAGTATATTTCAAATCCTTAACATGTAATACGTCAGTGATTGTTAAAGTCCCTAATTTGACGTTGCCAAATCCCAGAGAGGGATTTAATTCTCCTCCAGCAAATCTGATATCTGGTCCTGTGTTGCAAGATTTGTAATCAACCAGATTTGCTTTGTCTCCTGTCATGTGCTTTCCGCATCCACTATCAAATAGCCATTGTGCTTTAGTCCAGGAGGCATTCTGCACACAACAGGAAACAGGAGATTAGGTTCTCATATCTTTGATGGAACCGTCAGAATTAAAAGTTCTTCCAGTAGGAATCCATTTTTGAATGAATTTCTTTGAAATATGCTTTTGTCTGACAGGAACGTAAGGAGGAATTCTATTTGAATGAATGTTATCATTAGTAAGAATTAGTTTCTTCCTTGGTGTGTTCCTAGGTGCTCCATATGATGGTTTCAGATACCTGTCAGGTTTCTGAGTTTGCTTTTCAGCAAACTTAGCCTTTCTTGCCAGATTTCTTCTAGCCCTGGCATTCAGATTTTCAGTGGCTTGATTTAACTTTCACTTCTGATAATTGCTTTGAGCAATTCTAGCTTTCAGCCATCGTTCTTGCTCCTGCTTGTACTCATGAGCAAGTTGTTTTCCGATGCCTTTGTAGCCAATACCGTTTCGAGCACTTTAAGCTATCTGAGATCTTTTCTCAGCAGGTTTGCTAGTCTCTGGTTGGTCCAATTTCTTTCCAGAAAAAGTGACATGGGAGAATTTGCCAGCTCCTGCAATTCTACCTTTTGAGAGACATAGCATCGCTGGTGTTTACACTTTTCAAGATTGTGTTTCTTTTCGTAGACGCTCAATGCTTTGTTTGACTTGTTTTTCCCACAAAGGTTTAGTCGAATCGCTTTTCCTTTGTCAACAATCTTTGTCTTCTCACCGATACTATAGATTGCGGGAACCGTCTTTGCCGAGTACTTACAAATGTTCTTCTCCTTACTCTTATTCAGAGTGATGGAACAACTGTCTGTATTCACCCAAGTCCTTTCTTTTTCAAGGATCTCTTAAGTAAGATTGTACTTCAAGAAGAGTGTCACTAGCTTTGGCATAAGATTGAAAAGATAATTCTTTCTTCTTGAGTTCCTTGTTCTCGTAAAGAAGATCTTCATATTTCTTTTGTAATTCACCATTGCTTCTTTATGTGACTTTTTCGCCTCGATATCTCGAGCTTTGAGAAATGCATTTTCAAAGATCCTTTCTCTCGATACTTTAACTAATTGAGAATTTTCCTTTGCAAGAGAATTCTTTCTTCTTCAAGGTTTTCGACTCTAGCTCGGATCATTAGAAATTCTCTTCATAGATATCAAGTTCTTTCCTCGAGATTTTCTAGATTTTTATTTCCTCTTCATCACTTTCATAAGTATAACAAGAAGTATGTGTTACCTCATCACCATAAGATGCTTTTCTATGTTGAGATGTCTGGACCGTCAATTTCAAAGAACTCCACACATTTCATTCTTCTTGAGGTCAAGTCGATTATATCATGAGTAACTCCACATAATTCGGTGATGGTAAGGTTGAGTCATCCGAATTGTCATCTTCGTAACTGCTCAACGCCTAGAGCATCCATTGAGTTTAGATTTTCTTTCTTTCTTCGCTAACAAAGCTTTCGGCTTCTTCAAGATTCTCCTCTCTTGTCACCGTCCTTAGTTTGTCGAGGCGTGACAATCCTTCTTGAAGTGGCTGTGTTTCGACAATAGAAACAGATATCATTTCCAATTCGCTTCCTCAAGACATGATGCTTTCGAAATGGGTTTGTTCAATGAGCTTTGCATATTTTTGTATCGGTGAAAGTTTGAGCCTAGATGCTTTTTCACTTCTTCGCTTTTCTTCTTTCAATTTCTCGACCGATATATTTGCTCATTTGCTTTGGCAAAGAGCATCCTCGCTTTCTTCCTTGCTTCTTCTTTTCAAGTTCCTTGAGTGATTAGAGCAACGCTTTTGCAACTTTTCGCTTGTTTGTTCTCTTTGAGTTGTCTCATAATCAACAAGCAAGATGAGAGAAAAGTTCCACGAGTGATATTTGCATTCCTTGGTTAAAATAAAAGAATTTGGTATGCTCCAACAGTGGTTAAGACTTCGACAATGGTCTTAATCTTTTCCGACCGGAGTATCTGCTTTTCCCAAGAGTCGCCATGTCACTCATGAGAGTGGTAAATGAAATCAACTTGGCTTTGTTAAATAACTCGACTAGTAGATCTCCGCTTGTCGACGATCGCTTGTGAAGATCCTTCGCTTTGATCTCTGCTCTACCATTAGAAACCTCCATGACTTGTTTGAGTTGTTGAATGACTATTGGGCCATTCTTTATCACTTCGATCATTTCGCCACTTATGGCTTCAAGGTGGAGCATCATGTTATTTTTCCATTTCTCGTAATTCTGGTTTGAGAATGGGTGCATCACTGAGACATACCCGCACACTTAACACACAAATTAAATAGTCCTAAAAATGGACAAAGTTCCTTCACCTATCTGGGATCTAGGTTCAAGGCTTGTGAGAACTCCCCGCCCGATACCACTTGTTGGTCCAGATAACGGCAAAAGACTAGGGGGTGAATAGTCTTTAAAACTTTTGTCGATAAAACTATTTTTCGATATTTGAATAGATATCGATACTTAGAAACAGAGCGGAAGACTTAATAAAGATAAGTGCGTAAATGCTTAAACTGTGTGTGTGTCAAAATGTAAATACAGAAGGTAAATAACAAAGAAGTATAGTGGTATCCGGAGGTGGCGTAATCCTCCAACTAATCCACTTTGGCCTATCGAGACCTAGAATTCACTAGAACAGATAATTGAGTTCACCTTACAATAATCCTATTCTAAGATTCTTAAACAATCGGTTCCCAACCAAATGTTCCCCCGAGTTGTTTCCTGGCTTTCACGCCCAAGTACTTCCCATTTAAAAACCTTTGAGTTATTCCTCAGCTTCCCAAGCTAAGTACTTCCTATACTCAATAACCTTGAGTTATTCCTTAGTTTCCCAAATCAAGTACTTCCTATACCCAGAACCTTGGAGTTATTCCCGATTTTTCAAACTAAGTACTTCCTGGACTCCACGCCAATTATGGTGTTGGTTTTGGTTTGAGTTGTCAGATGAGCTTCTTTAATAACTTATTCAGTTATTTAGATAGCTCTATGAATCAAGTATACTTAATACACTTTTCAATGTATGGTATCTTGTTCTTTTATCGACCAAGTCTTAGATAAATGTTCAAGAGAATGAATCTCGATACTTGATCTTCGCTTCAACTCTTTCACAGATAGCTATGCTTGTTTAGGATCGTGACACTTAGAACTTCGTGTTACTCAAGATCAAATGCTTTGGTCGCAATGTAAAGCTTTGTGAGTAAGTAAGTTGCTTTGAGAGAGTAAGATGTTCATTGCTTTTATGCGCTTCAAGGTGTGTCTAAGGTATCTTCTCAAGCGCCTAAGTGTTGATATTTATAGATAAATTTGAGTGCTTTGAATAGTATCCGTTGCTCAAATTCAAACTATTGATATCTCGTGTATAGTAATCAGAAGGTGTTTTGTCTTCTTCTTCGTTGCCGCTTTTATTCGACATCTCGTCTGCATTAAATGCATTGTTATACTTTTGTCTCAGAGTGTCAACGAACTATGCTTTATCGTAGACTAGTGTTATCTCGATTCTTTGCACGCCCTTATCTTCAATCTTCAGATACCACTTATTAATTGAAACAACTTTGTTTGCAATACATAATTCTTTTTCAGAAATGTGGTTAATGCTCAAGGTATCTGAGAATAGATATCTGTGGACACTTTCCTTGTTTTCAGATTGGCCTTTTATTTCTCAGATATCTCTTGTGACACAGTCTGTTTAAAACTGTTCGTGTCTTCAAGATATCTGGCTAAGGTATCTGAACAATGCCAGAATCTTGCGCAGTTTCTTCAAGTCTTCAATGTCGTTGAGCTTGTTCTGCTTGGATGTCTTCTTCTTGGTCTTCTCTTCATAAAATAAAAATTACATTTTGAGACCTAAAATCCTATACAAGATTAGCTAGACTATCATACTTAATGAGTTTCCTCTTTTACAATGTTCAAGTGAACCAAGAGTACTAATCACCTTTCTGAGACTAAGATAAGTCATCATGTTGCTGATCAAAATCTAAACAGATATTTCTAACAAAATATCTAACAAATTTCCTAACAAATTTCTCAAGAAATTTCCCAACAAATTTCCCAACTAATAGTTTTAGCATCAATGTTGGTTATGCGATTGTTGTTCATATCTGTGCTGTTTGAGAAAGATGCTTTGATTGTTTATGTTTTCGCGAGACATGAGTATTCATTGCACTAGATTAGGAGGTATCAGCTGTGTCTATAGGTTGATATTCTGCCTGAGGTATGATGTTGAGCTAGCAACTGGTGACAACTTTGAGCTAGACGATAATCTATATAGGGTATCTTTGCTGACTGCGCCTTGGTATAAGATATGTGACTTGTGTGACTTTGCAGCCGTAACTATCGCTATCTATTATTCCTGATATAAACCATTTATCAAAGTGATGGTTAACGCTTACATGCTTTTCTTTATAAGTTCTTAGTTCGTCAATTCATTAAAATTAATTTCCTGCTTACGTGTTTATTTTACTTATTCAAAAATACCAAAAAAATATGTTATTTACTTTTTATTGAAAATCAACCATTTAATATTCTATTTCAATCGAGCGTTATTCCCGAGAGAACAACATCTCGAGTTAACTTACCGCTATAAACTGTGTGTTAGTGAGGTTTGACAATTATAAATTTAATCTTTTGATTGTATTTGGGGATTACAGTCTCTACAACGAAATCAAAATCTCCGAGTACACATCAGTATGATAAGAGAGGGTGTTGAGGGATAAAGCTGTTTACCGGTTGGTTTCTGGGTCTCCATTTCACAACATCCTTCTTTCCCATCCTTATCTCTATAGCTTCAATCCTCCTGCTGATCTGTTTCCAATGAGTTTCCTCTATTGCTCTGAACTCCTTAGTAACCACCCTTCTTCCTCATCCATTCTGCATAGAGTTCTCACTAAGGTTCTCGCACACTTCCTAAATCCTTCTTGGGGGTGCGTCTAGCAGGTTTCCTTGACATGCTCCATCGATGAGTGCTTGACAGAGTCAATTCCTTGTAAAGTTGTCGACCTTGTCAAACAAAGGCGTAAGAGTGCATTGGGCATCCGTCAAGATCCACGCTTTGTGAAAGGTTTCTCCATCAAATTGGTCAAGTTTTGATCCGCTCTTCAGTCAGATGTCTTCTTCAATGGGAAGTATCTGAGCATAAACTTGTTGAAAACCTCGTCCCATGTAGTCAAATTGCCTGGATGTAGTGAGATAAGCCAGTTCTTCTCCTTGTCCTTAAGACAGCTAGGGAAGACCCTTCTTCTAAGTTGACATTCCGTGAGCCCATTCAGTGGTATACCTCCAACTATTGCATAGAATTCCCTTATAAAGTGCATCGGGTCTTCAGTTGGGTTCCCGTAGAAGTGTGGTAGCTGGTACATATGAGTTCCTTTCAGATCATACTCGCTCGCAATCCTCTCAAGATAGATGCTTGGGCATGGTGTAAGCCTGCATAACATAGTCGCGCACGGGTCTATCGCCTTCGCTACCGCCCACCTCACAGAAGTTATCCCTTCTTCTTCTCATCTAACCTCAATCTTTCCTCGCTATCCTTAGCCTTTCCTGCTCCAGCTTCCCTTTCAACTTGAATCTCAAGTCGGATCTTAGGAAGTCGCTCGTTCGGCGGCGACATTCCTGCATGGATTGTCGCTTTTGCTTTCTCCACTCACGTTGCTGGAGGATTCCATTACGATGGCAAGCAGTCTCCGCCTTTCAAGCTTATCTATGTCCTCTTTAAGAGGTACTACTGGTGTTCCTGCACTTCTCCTGACTTACATAAAGACTAACAGACAAACCTTTGTAGATACGAATAAAAAATGCTATAAAGATAATAAACAGAAATTTAAAGTTACTTGTTCTTGGGTTTTTTGATAAGAAAGTAAACTAATATGGAAGATAAAATATTTTTGGATTTTTTGCTGTGGAGATAGATTCACACAGGTTTTAAGATTTTTTTGGTTTTATGCTATACGTAATTAAAAGACAGTGCGTAAATTAAAAAGCGAAAGAAAGATTTCAACTTATCTCGGACGATCGAAACTTGCTTGAGCTCATTAAGTGTCCCCGCAAGCGCTTAAATTTTGATGCACTCGAGATTTCGCTTTCCGTTAGAGAGCTGTATTCCTAAATACAATCAAGATTAAATTTATAAGCTCAAGTCCTCAAATCCACGCTTTATAGCGTAAAGTCGACTGGATGTCGCTCCACGGACACTTAGTATATGAACAAGCAAATAACGTTGTAATTGAATGCGTAAAAGTACAGCTTGATATCGCATGTAATAATTGAATTGCAGTAAACTCTAAATTGCTTTGTTGTAAATCAATGATGTAAAGGCGTAAAGGTTCCCCAACCTCCCTCTGCTATGCTACTCCCAACTTTCTAGTTAAAATTCTACGTGATTACCTCTAACGACAGCAGGGCATAATACTATGGTGCACAAGGCGTAGTTGGCACGAGTACCCCTACTCAGTTCAATGAAACTACTGTGTCACTCAAATAGTAACATCACACCAAGGATGTATAGTGTTGTATAACCACGATTTACGTCTAATAACTATTCCATTAATATATCAATATAAAGAAGTAGCAAAATCTGAGTTACGGCGGTTCGCCTTTACAAAAGAAAGTTAGCTACTCATAGTAATCTAAGAACAGAAATTGAAAAACTAGAGAAGAAAGGAAGAACAAGCTTAGTCTCTGATATCTTCGTGCTGCTGCTTCTAGGGTTTCTCCTTCTAGTGCTCGTGACGGCCACGTTTTGGGGTTTCACTTCCAGGACCTGGTTCTCTCAGAGAGCTTTTGTGAGTCAGTAAAATTATGAGACCCCTGAGGTCTGATTTATAGTGTGGAAATCGAGCTCTAGCCGCCATTCATCTATAAGGAAGGTTTAGGAATGTGGGCTCTAGTCTGACAGGCCAGGAATCAGCCCAGAACCAAAACAGAACCATCACTGCGGTCGCCTGTGGACCGCAGTGAGGCCATCTGCGGTCCCCTGGTGGGCGCCAAGTGCGATCCTCAGAGATTCAATATGTTTTCTTCAATTTCGAAGCTTCAGAACTTTGTCTCCTCGAAAAGTGGTCTTCTACAAAGTTGTCAGATCTTCAATTATCTTTGCATTGGTCGTCGATGACATGTTTTGACTCCTCAAACTCCGCGGTAATGGTCAATCCGGCGTATTTGCTTCCTCGTCTCGATTTGGCACAATTATGCCGTTTGGTACCTGAAATGGTGCAAATCCTCAAAAACGCGATCATGACCTACAGAAAACACGCAAAGTTGGTAATTGACCATAAAACGATACAAATATTGCATCTAAGACAAAAAACGAGGGTCTAAAAGTATGCTATATCACACATTTCATTGTCACATCACCGGGTCTAACTGATCTTGAGCTCCTAGCCCCTAGGAATGTCATATGCATTTGGTTGAATCAATAAAGCGTTGCCATGAACTATAATACAAACATGAATATATCATTACAAAAAAAATAAAAATAAAATTAATGTTGTATTATATAAATAGAGTCTCCTGAGAGACGGTTTCTGGATAAATTATCTAGAGACGGACCTATATTGTTAAGAAAATCATCGATGTTATTAATAAAAACGCATATATTATCAACATTGGTGTTTTGTCATATTACAATAAAACTTATTTCGTTAACAACATAGACGTTTTTATTAATAACATGAATGGTTTTGTTGGTAACATAGATCGTCCCTAGATAAAGACCATCTCTCATGATACTTTGTGATATAAATATACTATATAACATATGAAAATAATTACCTTCCGTAACACAACTAAATGGAGAGTAGTTTGGAGTTAGGTAAGGTACTATTATGAAATGAAATTAAATATACTCTTTAAAGCCTACTGGAATTCGTGAAGTGCAGGGATATGTATATACTAATATATATACATTTAGTTTATAACAAATGGAGTTTTTTTTTGGATATAGATTAAAAGATTTGATTTGATAATTTTAAAAATGTAACTCACCTTAGAAGATAAAACTAAACAAATTGTTGCACAATTTGTGACCCAAGATTCTGTTTAATTTATCCTGGAAGTACTAACACCTGTACTTAAAAAAATCGTTGGATTATGTATTTAGAGTTTTTGTTGCTAACGTAAATATAGTTTAGGAAAAAAAAACAAATATGTATTTAGAGTTGATTATGCATTTATTTGCTGTTAACATGAATCTGTTAGGATAATTAAGAGTAAATTGTGAATGGTAGAATTTTTTCTTTTAAATAGGAAGATTTATAAATCAATTGTTTAATTTGGGTTGAAATTAAAATCTTACGTGGCATGCTTCTTCTTTGAAATATACCATCACTTTTAAAATATATATGGATTGGATTATGAAGTTTTCCATATTTCTAGATAGATATGGATATGTTTTTAGTAAAATCATCAATGCTATCAATTAAAAAATATCTATGTTGTTGTTGACCCTAAATGTTTGAATTAATTGTGATGATAACAAACAAGCATAAATATGGCCTAAGTATTTTCTCCAAATAAAAGGCACATGACTTGTAAGGTTTTAAAATGTTTTTGTTAAGTTGCAGTTTTTGTACATGAAACTTTGAGTGAAACGTTGCACGAAACTTTGCATCCTTCTGTTGATCTTTTAGTCATCATTTCAAAACAAAGCCAGAAAACCTTTTTAAGGTAATTTTTTATATTACAGTTGTCAATATTAATGTTTTTTCATAAATAAAAAAGAATATTTTGTTAACAACATATTTAATTGACAAATCAATAATTCTGTAGAAATATAAATCCGACTCTAGTTAGATAAGTTATCTGGACCGTGTGACTAGGATGATGCGAAATAAGAAAAGTTACGATATGGGACATGGAGTAAATAAAAAAACCTGGGACGGTGGCTACTTTTGTTATTTGAAGACGCCACCGCAAAAGGGGTCGTTTTCCGAGTTCCAATTGAATTACTTACTCCTACCGCCCACCAGTCCACCATTGTTATTTCTTTCTTTCAACACCCAAATCAATTAATCAACCATAAAAAACAGCAGAAAATTGTCCGTTTGCCAAGGATAGTCCGAGTTAGTGAAGGTTGCATCTTTTTCCTCAATTTCTCACTATCCTGTTCTATTACCTTATCGTTCCTTCTGCTAATTCATTGTTGTAATATTCTCAAGTATTTGTTTTTCCATCGAGCAGATTGAATCAAATTTAGAATAATGGGTACTGTGACTATTGATGATTCCTCACAGAAAGAGCTTAATGCTGATTTATTGGATGTTGGGAACAAGCTTCTCATGCTTGGATTTTCCTCCACTGATGAGCTACTCATGCTTCTTGAGGTATCATCTATCTACCCATTCCCCTTTCTGGGCTTTCTCTGCCTGTATTTTTTTATGTTAATTTCCTGCAAAGGTTCCAGCTTTATCCTTTTCTTGTTTTTTTTTTTTTTTTTTTTTTTTTTAACCAATTGATGACTGTTAGGTTTAGTAGAACATCCACCTCCTAGGTTTAAGTTGCGGTCTAGGTTTCGGTTTAATCGTGTTCTGGTGAAGGAACTGAGCTGTAATTGTGTTGTGCTTTGGTTAGCGTTAGTGTATGAGGATAGTAACGGAGTGGGTAAGGAATAGGATTAGATCACGAAAGAAAGCGGGCCTTATTCCTTAAGACCAGATTTGCCTCCCTGCTGCTAACGGTTTACTCGACAAATAGTCTCCCAAGATAGAACAGAAGATGTGAATCAAAGTTCTAGCACTCGAACTCGATCATGAATCTAAACAATAAAGGTTTTTCCGGCTTTAGAGAGTAGTTTAAGAGAAGGAAGAAGAATGGATTTCGTGTGTTGAAATCGATTCTGGGGGGCTATTTATAATATCAAGAGTTGCCGTCAATAGATGTATCCTTTCGCAGAAGAACTCGCAGAACAAAAATTCAATGCATACATCTATCGAATTTTCGCTTCAGATACATCCTTCGCGAATGGTCGATCAGTCATTAATTAAACCGAACGGACACAACTGTCATTGCACTAACCGATGGGTGGTTTCAGATTTAACCGATTATCTTATCGGCTTAACCAAACACAAAATATTTCGCCCAAAAGATAATAATCAACTCAGACTCGACCACGAACTGAACCGACCGGCTCTGGCTCAAGTGAGCTGTGAAAGCGTAGAGCATCTACCCTCCCCTTCCAAAAGCATGGGTGCCCTAAGGGCCCAATCACTTAACCCAAGCCTTCGACTAATAAGTTTCTTCTTCCTCAATTTTAGCCATGTGACTTTTCCCATTCCAACTCTCGCATTCCATATTCAATGCATCAACCAACACACTTCGAGCTTCAATAACTCTTTTCACCTTTCAATGAATTTTAGTAATTCTTTCTCAAGTGTCTTCTACTACCATAGTAGATTATACACGCTTAATGAAACTTCATTTCAAACGCAGGGGCCCCTTTCGTTGAGGTACAAAGTCATGGACTAAATCATTAGTGCTAAAATTCTAACAAATTGAACATAACTTATCCACTCAATTATCTCTACATATGTGCTACATCATGCTCTATGGTAATCGGTAGAAATGACTACTTGTTCAACTGTGATTGAAGCTTCAACTATAAATATTTATGCCACGTTTATCACACCAGTATTAAATGGGAAGCAACCTTTTCGTTAAACTAAGAAACATAGTATTGACTTCTATATTTGTAGTGATTATTTGCTTGCTGATGTCTGTAAATGCGACCGGATTATGGTACCCATTATTCTAAATTTCAACGGGTTTATTGCTTCATCGACGGCCAAATTTAGTATAGTGCAACCTGGAGTATAATTTTACTTACTTCAAAGGAGCAATACCATATCTTTATAATCTAACATTTGTGTTGGTCCCTTTTCCCACGAGAGGTGGTTAGATTATAAAAATATATCTTTAGGGTTCCTCTATACTTCAAAGAATAGTTGTTGTTAGCGTTTATAGCGAGTAGTGTGGCAGTAGCTGTGCTTCATTGCTATGCTAAATGTTAAATTTACAAAAAAATAGCAGGCACTATTTTTTTTTTTAAAAGAGAAAGTAAACATCTTCTTTAGCTCAATTGCAATACATGAATAAAACGGGCATGGCCCAATGAGCTCAAATTCTCAAGCTTCTAAAATTTCATGATAATGTCTATGGAGTCTAATTACCAATTACACTATATTGACAAAGTAACTGGTGTTGGATGACCTCCTGACCAATAACATCATAGCTATATACAGCTTTGTACTGGAAACAAACCTCCAAGGTAAAGCTTTCTTCGTAACAGACACCACTCACCAGCTTAAATTTTCAAGTTCAAATTTCTCAGCTAGATGTTGCAGGGGAAAAGATCACCAATGCTTCTCTTACTTCTATCTGCAGGGAAAAATGATTAAAGTTTTAGCAGCAAAAAGCCATACCTGACTAAACTCCTGATTAAGATTAATGAATAGGAGCTTTTAATAACGGCAGTGGTGTAACAATATCTTAGTGCCTTAATCAGTGCCTTAACACATAGTTCTTCCTACCACTAAAATGTGAAAAGATGGAAAAACGCTACCTGTTACTGCATCACCCAACCATGGTAGAAACTATAACCAGGCCCAGTTATTTGTTGAAGCTGTGCAGGAACCCCAAACCTAACCGATGCGCTTCAAAATAAATAATAGGCAGCCCTCTGTATTCCTTAATAATATACCTTTCCCAAAGTCACCTGTGAATAGTAATATCAATAAAGAAAAAAATTGGGAAATTGATCTACTCGTGTTGAAGAACTATTTGGACTTTTATTTTATTTGTTGGGATTTGTATTTTATTGGTTATTATTTTTATTCAATTCAATATGTCCCCCCGGCCACCCAATCCTATCCCGGCAAGCCTGAGTTATATCGAATTGTAACAACCTGGAAAAGAGCATATAAAAACAAAAACCACTTTATTTGAAGAAGGCCAGAAATTATACATCAGAAAGTTTAAATCAATGAAAATCCTATAACGCCTCTAATGCCAACTAACAATCTGTAAATTAAAGAGTTTCCTTATGACATTGATGCAAAATTAAACAAAAGCAAACCCCTCCGACTCCCATAGTTATCACAAGCAGTATTATTAATCCTGGATCATGCATGTAGGGGTTGGCCATAAATGTAGCGCCCCGACCGGGAGCTGGCAACTCCTAGTCAGATAGCCACCCGTGCATGTAATATTCTTTCAAGTAGAATTTCTATCTTTCAGAATATTACAAGAACGGTTAGGCAATATCTAAACAAAAAGATGAATAATTCAAATGACTTTTATTCCAAAAACATGTATAAAAGAGTGTTACAAAACTAAATCGATTTCAAATACAAATCAAATCATTCCAAGTACTTCACATAAGGGGCCCGGGGCTAGTAATTACACTTTATAAAGTTTACTCAAGGAAGAATCACAATCAAGATAGCCCATTATACGCAAGATCCAAGTTTCTTTCACTTGTTCACTGTGGAAAGGAAACAAACGAGGGTAAGTCTTAGAGGACTTAGTGAGGGTAAATAATTGGTCCAATGAATAACAAGATCAGGAGGATTGACAGTAGTTGTAGAGAAACCTGAAACATGGCATGATCAATACACGATAGCAATTGAAATAAAAGTTGAGACTTGTATAGTTCAAGGATATAAAGTCGAATACAAGAAAACATGAGAAACAGATACCAACCAACACCATTACAGATACCAATATACTACCTTATACTCCCAGGCGAGGAGCTACATCGAAACACGGCAACATGCCTAGGTATATGTTGATTGGATCGTATATTGCAGCCACCTCCTGACTACTCTATACATCCAAAAGGTAGGATCTGAACATAGTAACTTTAAACTGTCAGTCCTTTCTGCCCGGTAGTTACATGTCGCAGTCCTATGGCCCACAAGTTCAAGCACGAGCACAGGTATTAGGGAAACACGAATTCCCATTATCCAGGTAAGTTTCACAATATCAAGGCAAGTCAGTACAGGCTGCAAGTGGCAAAATAAACTGGAATATGATGAACATGACATCACAAGGAATTTCGACAAGAGAACAAGAACGGGCAAGGGATGAAAGAATAAGGGTTAAGTGCAATAGAACACAGTCAGGTTGTTGTAACTGAGATGCAATAGAACAAGACAAGATGAAAAGCTCAATTGGTAGTTATGGAGAGTCAAGTCAACATGATAGATATACAAGAAGAGACTTGATTGACATGAGCCAAGAGCCAAGATAAGTGAGTGAGTTCAGAAGAACAATTCGAGTGATAACAACGTAATGCAAGACAAGGAATGAATACAGGATAGCAGGCCAATCGGGTGAGATATAAGATAATAAGAGGAGTTCAGGAGAATAATGGATAGCAATATCAACTCAGGTGCGAGAAAAGAAAATGAGGACAAGCTCAAATGAGCACAGGAAGGGACCAAGACAATGAAACAAGTTCAAGAAACAGTTTAGTATAGAATATATGAAAAGAGATACAAGTGAAATCCTGGAAATAGAATTTCCAAGATGTTGAGTCATACGATGGCACACAAGGTTTCAATTCAACAAGTGCAATAAGAACAAGAGCAATGATATATTCAATGGGCAAAGAAGCAAGAGAAAGAGATAGGAACCCTCACCATGCTTGTTGAACCTTGTAAACTAATATCCCGGTATTTACAGACTCATATGGCACCTATAGGTAGTCAACAAACGAGTAACTAATTTGTTATTTATTTCTAATGAAACTTTGTTTAATATTTTAGAGGAGAACACCTAATATTTCAAACACATATACTAAATAGACTTCTAAGTGAAAACGACCATTTTACCAATTTAGAAAGAACTTAATAAGTTCAGTTACAAGGAACAAAATAACAGATCACAGAACTCATGCTAAGGTAAGAACTCATGTTACAACGTTGCTTTGAAACAAGTCCAGAAAACATTTGGCAGTAGAATTGGCCTGAAAATGGCAAAAGCTCTAAACATTACACCATACGAAATCAGAATAGCCTGTATTGCTTCGAGATTAAAACAATCAAATCTGCTCCCAAGACACATTTATGCATATATAAATTGCTGGTACTGTTCGAAGTAAAACTAGAAGATGTTGCTATCACTTGCTTTATTTAGCGAGATCATTTACATAAAAAGGTTTCGGAATATAAAGAGAGCTTAACATGATTTTAACTACAAGTTTGCAACTATTGAAGCAGAATGAAAGGAATACCAAACTAATATAGTATTTTACTCATGAATTTCAAGAAACACCTCTTATATATTTCATCAAAACAATATTTTATCCATCACAACCCCAAATCAGCCCATATATGAATAAAATAGAACACTACTAGAAATAGTTTCTTCCAAAATAAATATAAATTTGAATTCCATTAGACCCAAAATATCTACAGGTATAATCAGAACAGAGATAATACAAAATTGAAGATCACTCCATGTACAAGTTTGGGAAAGAATAAGAAAACATACAAGATTACCTCAAGATACCCGTTGCTCGGACCAAGCTAGGATTTCTTCTATGGCTCACTATGTAACTTTGATTGAATTGCTGGGTTTGAGAATCATGGCTGGAAATTGGTCTTTATAGAGAAGGAAAGCAACTGCGTGTTGCAACCTCAATTACGTGAGAGATATAAGTGAAATGGGGATCTTACACCTGTCGAATTGATCAACTTGAACTTCATCGATATAATTTATGGAACTTGAAGCAATCTGATCGGCATGTGGCATCACAGAATTACAACGATGAATAAGCATGACAGCACCTGCTTGCGGTTGATCGAATTCGTCACCAATCTTATCAATTTTGGTTCTAGAAGAGTGAAGGTGAAATGGTGAAAGTAAAACAAGAAGAAAAGAGGGAGATGAAAGAGATGACGAAAGATCAGTAGTCAATTGGAGTTTGAGAGGTCAATTGCAACTATTCTAGGATAATTTGCAAAATGTCCCAAAACAGTTTTCTTTGCAAGTTTGCCTTCAAATAGTTCTATCTTGTGAAGTAGTAGTACCTCACTATTTTAGGACGTTTTCATGTAACAAAATGTTTCCTAATTTTTCGACTTCCATTTAACGCTAAATACCAGTGGAAGTGTTTTTCACTTAATTTCAAAATATAAATATAACAAAATGTAATTCTTATTTTAGTGAAAGTTTCTTATTTAAAGCAGGGCGTTACAATAAAAATCTGGGATTGCCGGGGAACTCGAAGTGTTATATATATAGATATAGATATAGATATAAAAGTAATAAAAGTCTTCATATCAAGTCATAAAGACAAGCAAAGTTGAGGAAATTTGTCATTGACCACAAAATCACTATCTCGGCGTTATTACGCCGCGATTTTTTGGGATCCTGGTCTGGAAATCCATAGTATCGCCTAGGACGCTAAACAACCCGGTGTGGAGGTATCTATCCCGGGCAGGCCTGAAAACTCTTCGGGATAGCGGGATCACGGCGGGATTGACAACACTGCTCCCAAGTTCTCGACACCTCATGTAGACTCCAGCTTGCCTCAGTGGAATTCCACCAATGGGGACCAGCTCCATCAAACAAGAAGGCTAGGTCAAATGTTTAAGAATCACCATACTGCAACACCGCATTTATGTTATCAATTCTCTCATACCAAAAGTGTGCCTTCCTAGCACCCGGTTTTCCCAGAAATGTTTGTGTATAGAAATAGAGAAACTACACGATCAGCTGATCTGATTGTGGTGGAGTTAAGGGTTGAGCTGCTCAGTTTGCATTGGCTTGCAATGCCTCAGTGAACTGCTGCATAACCATCGCCACCTGCTGGATAACTATCGCCACCTGTTGCATTGTGTTAGTGGGTTCACCAAGCCTGGCAAGAGTTTGTATTTCCATTACATGCATAATCCATTCTATGAGGACGCCAGTTAGCTATTACTCCTGAAATTATCCTCGATGGGTTCTATTGAGGCAGGGGCTTGCTTAATAGTACTATCAAATTAATATAAAACAATTACATGCAAGTCAATGCTGTTCCTAAAACATGGTAATTTCGTGAGAGGCTACCGCTGTTCTTGGAATGTTATACCTGCTTAAACCTCTGACTAGAGGCTGGATATAAGTAGGTATAACAATGCCACAAACAAGGACAATCTTTTGTGAGACTTACCATGTCATCAGAATGGCGATACTTGCATGTAATTGCTTTAATATATTAAGCATGCCTCTGTCTAAGTTAGATCCAGATAATTTGCTAATTAATGCTGTTCTCATAGAATGGATTATGCATGTAGAGGAAGAAAGACAAACTGTAATGAAATGGGTGAAATCAAGACGGCACCTGAATCTAACGCCAAGGCCAGATCCAATGCAACAGAGTACAACGGCTATGCAGTAGTACAGTAAGGTGTTCCAAGACAATGCTAAATGTGGCTCAACTCCTACCTCCAACACAATCAGGTGATTGACAATTTTTGTGTTTCGATCCTCAAAGATTTTTGGGCGAGTCGGATGCTAGGAATTAAAAAATTTGGTTAGAGGAAAACAATTACATATTCAGCATGCTGCGCTATGGTCATGCTCAAAAGGTTGACTTAGCTCTGATGAAGCTGCACCCCACCGGGGCAAAGTGTAGCCTACTTGAGGTGCCAAGGATTTGATATAACTATGAGAGTTGGAGGGGTTTAATTTTGAATTGATGACGTTATGTTTCAGTTCCTAACTCTTTAGTACACACGCTGTTTTTTTCCCTTACGGAAAATAGATTGATGGGGAAAAAAGACTCCCCACCAATTTTTTCTCTCCCAATTGGTTGGGCCATAGGTGCGATGATTTACTTCACGGGCGAGGTCTCTGGTAGTCGCTTCAAAGCGAATTCTCCCTAGATACATCTAATTATGGGATTTGAGCTCTCTAGCCTCCTTTAAAAAAAAAATGTTTTCTTACATGCGCTTTTTTCCGGGTGATTACTTCCTCCACCAGTATTTTCCTGCCTGTTCATAGCAAGACAATCAGATTTGCGTAATAAGGATAGCAGTAGATTTATCATTAGATTTTTGAACAAAACTTAAACAATTCCATTCACACACTGCCATTCATATATTGGTAGACAAAAAAAAAAAAAGAAAAGAAAAAAGAAAAAAGAAGATGCCCATAAAAAGCAAATGATTATAAGATGGCAACAACTAGATATCATAATGTACACATTATGTTATCAACAAATAGAGGGGACTATTGGGATATGCGCATAGCGATGAGAAGCATCACTGTTATAAATTTGAAGGTGATTAGACTGAGTCCAAATATAAATACCTATTCTAGATGATTTATTTAAAACTGTTGCTTTGTTTTGCAAGAAAATGATTTAGCATATGTTTGCTTTTCTGTTGCTGCATCTGGAAGTTGGATTTTACCTTCAGTTGATGAACTGATTAATGCATGATCATATATGCTTTAGCTAATTATGGATTATAATTTTATATTTCCATATTCAGATTCTTGCATATCGCTATGGCTTAAGAAGCGGTTGTTTGCACCGCTATGGCTTTATAGCATAGCTGGGCCTTGTCAATATGGTCTACTATTATACATTGACAACTTTGCTTATAAGCAGTACTAAGTTAGTATAACACCAGTTTGAAACACCAGTTTGACCAACATATCTTTTATTGTCTTTTCAACCTTAATTGTAGTCCTTTTCATAAGGTGAAAATAATGGTATTCTGTTTTTTCAGAAAGCAGAGAGCAGTCTGGCAAAGGTATGGCAACAACCTCCTAAATCTACTGCAAAATCACTATTGCCGGTAATGAAGGCGTTGATCACCAATGAACTGTTGAAACATGCTGATATGAATGTCCAGACTGCAGTAGCGAATTGTATGAATGAGCTTACAAGAATTACTGCTCCAGACACGCCTTACCCCGATAAAATAATGAAGGTATGCAATTTGGTAATCAGTCTTTCCTTGTATTGATCAAGTCTTCTGTTGATGAATTGAAAAAATGTTGCGGTTTCCATTTACAGATTATATTCCAATTATTCATGGTGTCAATGAAGCAGTTATCATCCACCAGCAATTTTGATGAACCTTTAAGGATTCTAGAATACATGGCAAAAGTGAGGACATGCCTGTTAATGATGGACATAGTTTCTGATGAAATGATTGTTGAGATGTTCCAACTTTTCCTCAATGCCATTAGGTAAATCTGCCAAAGCATAATCTCTTGAAAAAAGGTTGTGATTAGAATGCAAGTTTGAGTTGTTTATCTTTCAAGATGCTATATGCTGGCTGCTTGTGTATATAAGTTCGATGGACATGTTCATAGCAACATTTTTCTCTTGATGATGTTTATTGAATGAGTTTTACCTGTGAAGGTCTGATCACCCGCCTGACATCTTCAATTACATGCAACTGATCATGACAATGGTGATAAAAGAGAGTGATGAGATTTCTATTGATCTTCTAAAGCCCCTTTTAGCTAGTGTCCGAAAGGACAACAAGGTATATATGTGACTAATGCCCTAGCATGATATCTTAGTTTTCTAATTGTCTTTCTTCTTTATCATTTAAATTCTATTTGTCCTATTAAATCAGATACGTGCGCCTATTTCTTGGATGTTGGCGAATAATGTTATGGAGAAATCTATCCCCAAACTCGCTCGTTATGTCAGAGAAGCAGTTACGAAATTGAAGTTGAGCATCGATGATTATGCTGACATAGTTATGTCTCTGTGCCAGGAAGCATCCAATGGGAAAAAAAAGGTTTGTCCTTTTGACAGGGACTTCCTAGATTTAAAATCTATATTGCTTCGGTTCAATTTGAGAAGCATTTTATTTGAGCCATTCTTTTTTGTGGGTCATTTTCTGTCTGATCATGTATATAGGATCTAAAACATTTATCTCTATCATTTTGTTTATTTTTGACTGATAATCTGCCTTCAGCCATTTTGGAAGAGCAATTATTGTTTGTTTGCGCAAGTTGACAGTCGAAAAAAACATAATGCAGCTTAAGAGCATTTTCAATGTTTGGCCTTATTCATTATTGCTGACCAGTACTGCTTTGCCTTTTCAAAACTTTAAAGTAGATATAGCAAACATGTTTTACAATTATAAATCTTTCTAGTTGCCTTGAGCATTTGAAATATGTGTGGAGGAGACTGTCCTTTTATTTAGAAACTGGAGGTATGTTGTTAGGTTTTTTGTAAACTTGATTTAACAGTCTGTTTCAACTGAAGTTGTTGGGAGTAATTCGTTCTCATTTATAAGTATTATTATAGCTTCTCTATCTCTTTGTAAAACAAAATTTTAACATGTACTGAAAACTGCAGTCTGGGTCATATGACGAATAACAAACTAGAGTGTATGTAAACTTGTAATGCCCGGCATCTCTAATCTTCACTCCCACCCTCAGGAACGTAATGAGAATAACTGTAGACTTTCTGGTACAATGACTCATAAAGTCGTAATGAGTAAGTGTAGATTATCTTCACCCATTATAACGTTTTCTCTCATTCTGTGCCTCTGTTGATATAGATGGACTCTACGTCTAAATCTACAAACACCAAGAAGCGGAAGAAGTCGGCACCAGAAAAAGAAAAGGTATCCTATCATTTACTAGGTGAATTCTTTTCTTTGTTTTTTGTCTGAGATATTTAATATTTATCCTGCTCCATACATTTAATCTCTAGGTGAACAGAGTATTCCATGCTGATAATGAAGATAAACTTGTAAATTCAAGGATTCAGGTCTGGTGGCCAATGGATGAAGTGTAAGTACCATATCTCTTTGTGGTAATGTATGCATAAACATCTCTTACTTTATGCTGCATCCAGTTATTTTCTAGAGTGCAGTGAGTAGTCATGTCATACGTGACATTTTTTGTTAATCACGTACCTCTTTTCTTGTTCCTCAAAAGGGTAAAAACACTGAAAGAACAAATGGAAGTCTTCATTTCTAATCTTGGTAGTTATTTTGTTGTTTGCAAAGTAATGGAATTTTATACTTTTCCATTTTCTCATAAATTCCATATAGAATGTAATCAGCTTCACATAAACTATAATGTTTATTCTTAATGCAGGTTCTACCCAGGCACTGTGACAGCTTTTGACCCCGCCACGAATAAGCACACGGTCGATATTCTTCTTTTTATTTTATCTTTTGAAACTTTACTTTGCTGTGTCTAGTTTAACATAAAGGGTTATATCGGTGATTGTCAGTATCAAGATAGTTTGTAAAGTTTGCGAACACAATTTGCAGCCCTTAAGTTATTCACATAATCAGTGCAAATTTTCTTCATCTCTCTGATGGTCCTTTGCTGATCTCGTGCAGATTAGATATGATGATGATGAGATAGAGAAGCTGGATCTGAAAAATGAGATGTGGAAACCGTTGAGTGATGAAACCAATAGCAAACCGGAATCTCAATGCTGAGCATCATCCGCGTGATCAGTAAATCCAAAGAGACACAATACAACTTGCAAGAGGTTGGCGACGACAAAGTCTTATTTAATGAATTGTCAGGGACGGAGGGAGTTAAATTACACATGAGCTCTAAACTTCGAATGAACTGGTCTAAACTTGCAAGAGGTTGCTTGGTCTTGATGCATGGCTTTAGAAGCTAGATTGGGCCCTTAAGAACAGGGATGAAAGAATTGCCCTTCTTTCTGACATGATCCAGTTGAAGTTAGAAAACCGTTCGAATTGAAAACCCTTCGTGGGCCTATGTTTACTAACGGAAGTTAGAAAACCGTTCGAATTGAAGCAGCATAAATCTCGAAAAAGTAGGGTAAAGAATTTCAAAGCAATGCACATTTGAGCACCTACTGTTGTCTAGTGCACTTGTTTACAAGAGAAATCTCATCTTATGGGTAACAAATATCAATCGCAGCTGTTTTGAACGAATTTATAATCACATTGAAAATTGATTTGCACACATATTTTAAAGTTCTAACTTCTAAAACTTGTGCAACCAACTTTCCAACACGGGAGCTAATAAACACGAAAAATAAATGGTGGAACCCCCATCAAATTAAAGTTGAAACCAAATTATCAAACATAGTGTATTAGAAAACTTGCACAAAGTTTGAAACATACACATTTTTTGAATTTTAGTATATATTCGAATGGATCGAATGAGTTTTACAAGAACCCTAACATGCTATCTATAGAAGAACTAAATAAACGTACGGCTACAATTTACAGAAATTGAGATAAGGATGGTGGTCGCCATCTTGAATCATACAGAAACCCTAAATTAATTGGTCTGTATAAGGCTATGATATACGGATTTGATCCTAGCTTTAGGAGCTCCATTGACGTACGTTCTTGGTTTGGTGTGCGTGGTTCACATACACCGTTGTATTTTGAAGTTAATTTCCCTCCGATGATTTTGATCTGGTGCATCACCAAATTTGCGTTCCACGCTTCTAATGTCGCTTAATTCGTCTGTCTTCTTTTCTTCTTTCAACTCCTGGCACAAAACTTTATGTTCTTTCATTTTAGTCCGTAATGTAAGCTTTCTTTTGCAATTAGAACTTTTATTAATTGCTAATTGACCCACAAAACTTCTTATTTCAAATAATATATAACATCATTGGAACATCCCCAAATAAAGTGTACTAAAGTCATTTCTAATAAGACAATCCCTTGTGCATGACCATGAAAAATGGGTGGTCTTGACAAGGACACTCCACGACTATAACATACCACTATGAGAGTGGTAATAGGGTTTGGTCGTGTGAATTTTAATACTTTTTAATATATTATAATAATACATGTAATATTGAAATTATTTGTCCCATAATAAAATATGATTGTCAGTATAGTTTTTTAACATCATTTTGTCAAATAAAAAATAAAAAACTCAACATTTCCATTTAGATCTGCCACATGTCACCCAACAAAAGGCCGGTGTCTGAAACATCGACCTGTTGAGTTGGCGACCAGCTCATGGCGGATCACCAAGGCTGCTATACAATCTGGGGTTTGCCGTTGCCCATGACATAGCGGACGGTCACACAATTCATTTTTCATTATTAGAATATTAGCACAATTAATGGAAACTACCCCCACACATCATATAGTAAAATAAATTATTTTTACGCTAAAATTATACTCCATCCGCCCCGAATTCATCTTCCCGCATTTAATTTTGGGATGCCTCAATTTCAACTTCTCATCCCTTTAATTAAAAATATATCTCATATTTTATTCACTATATCTCCTACTTTATTCAATCTCTTTCTTAATTACTTTATCACCATCTCCTCTATTTTATTCAGTTTATCTTAAAATTTGTATCCGGACCAACGGGTAATTGAATCCGGAGAGGAGGGAGTACATGTGTCATTAAAAGTATAAATTGTTCGTCATATCGTTATATTCAATATCGTTATTTTTAATGTACAAAGTTATCGGACGGATGGAGTAGTAGTATATTATTATAATAGTATGTTGTTAACAATCACATCCAAATGCTATAGTGCAAGTCAACGACTATGAAGTTCACACATTGAAGAGGTGCCTAAAATTTGTCGACGTAAACTCGAAGACAATAATAGTTTCAAACCCATATATAGAATACTATAGAATAGACAACAATACGTGCAACACCGTCACGACTTTAGGCGTCGTCAACACCTCACTAAATGTCATGTCATAAATATATGTATTCTATCTTCTTCTTCAGTACAATAAAATACAAACAATTTCTTCTTCATGTTCACACTCTACTGTTCCATTTTCGGCTCCTGCTTCATTTTTATTTTTTATGACATGTGATATGTATGTGCATGTTTCATTAACAAATAAGACCACATTAATCCTTAATTAACTATTACTAGCTTAGATGACGATATGTTGTGATTGACCGGATCAATATCACATATTTGTACAAATATTATATGTTGGCTAATGCAAGGTAATGCATGTAACATTGAGAATGTGATACGAAGATCATTACAATTCTATAACTTACACCTATGATTTTAAGCAA
This sequence comes from Plantago major, assembly GCA_026545765.1. NCBI lineage: Eukaryota > Viridiplantae > Streptophyta > Magnoliopsida > Lamiales > Plantaginaceae > Plantago > Plantago major. The sequence continues at coordinate 43,607 of JAIFAC010000320.1, read as the reverse complement.
GCTCCATATAAGAGCCGAGTTAGAAAGAGAAATGGACACCATATCATTTAGTATATCCACACATTTGTCTAGCCAAGAGTGTGAGATTGCAACCAAAATCCACATGATGGTTAACAACATTTTAGATAAGATCTCAAAAGATTGTCGGCTGTTGTCTCGTATGGTCTCCAAGTTACTTTTTAATCTCAAGGGTTCAAACCAGTACAAAACTAAAATACCCCAACTCAAAGTTCAGTACGTCCAAAACCAAATTCTATAAACAAAGCACCAAAGGTCTCCACTTTTATACAACACACTCAGAATGAAAGCGTCATGTTCCATAATATCTTTAATTTATTCGAGACGGTATATACGTACGTTTCAAGTTGAGGTCAGGCCTTACGTCACCTGTGACAATTCTGTTTCAAGTCCAAGTCCGAAAGTCCTAACATATGCCGGTGGCCAATTTACAATCTACAGTGTTCAACTTAGTTTCAGTTAATCATTTCGTGTGGACGTTTCGCTAAAAATTTTAGCCCACTTCATACATTAACGTTAACCTCGTAGTTTTATGTAAAAAATTGAAATAATGATAAAATATGAAAAAAGTGAAATATAAAAACGCTAGTAGCAAAATATATAATTTTAGTAGAAAGCTGTTTTATTTATTATTTGTTACGCGCTAGCTTTTTCGATAACGTAAAGTTCTATATAACTTAAAACGATAAATATATAAAGCTATTAATACTACTAATATGATTTTAATCGAGTTGAATATCTCATTATATTTGTCTAGTCACTTTAATTCTGTTGAAACAATTAAAACAAGATTCATTTTCATTCATCTACGTATTGTCACAACTTGACTAAATTTTCTCTCCTTGCCTATTCTTTTTTTTTTTTTCAAATTTTTTTTCATTTATCATAACAAACTTAAATCAATCAAATAATCTTAAAAATTCTACATACATCACTTCACTTCACTCTTAGAAGATTTAAACCCTATCTCAAACATAATTTTTTTCACAACTTAATTAAACTTTATTCAATTTTCATATGTAAAAACTCGAATACCAGATGAACTATAATCCTTAGCCAAACAACTTATTATCATTATATACTCCATACCGTATATGGACAATATAAATCATGTGTTACATAAAAATAAAACTATTTAGTTACTTTACCAAAAAAAACACTATTTAGTTTAAATATTGTGTAATTAATATGCATACATTACCCGTATTGCATCTATCACTAAACATATACTTCCTCCTCTATATCAAACTCAACTTCTCATTTTCCATTTTGTTCTGTCCTAAAGTCAACTCCCCCTTCCTATAGAAAATATATCTCCCACTTTATTCACATCTCTCAGAGGCTGTTTGGCATGTAGTTTTAATTGATTTATAAATATTTGTTTTTGATATAAATTATTTTATAGGTTGGGAGAAAGTGTGAGTTAATTGAGTTCGGGTCAATTAAAACTGATTGCTCTTGACCTCAATTTGAGTTTGAGGCCACATTAAATTTCCTCGTACTCAATTAAAATGTGACTAGGGGTGTAAATGAAATGAATGTTCGTGAAAATTTCACGAAAAATTTCGCTAACGCCAATGTGTTCGAGTTTGAGTTAAACTAAGCTCATGAACATGTTCGTTAATAAACAAACACGAACACGAACATATAATTTATTGTTCGGTAGTTTGCGAACAGTTCGTGAACAAATTATATCTATAATAATTTTATATTATTTTATATAGAGTATAATATTTCATAACCTAATCTATCATTTCCATTTTTCATATAAGTTATAATACTCCTGCCGTCCCAAATTCATTTACCCGTCCGAACACAGATTTTAAGATAAAAGTGAATAAAGTAGGAACGATGGTAATAAAGTAGTAAAGATATTGGATAAAGTAGGAGATATAGTGAATAAAATATAAGATAGATTGAATAAAGTATGAGAGAGATTTTCCATTAAAGAAATGATAAGTTCAAATTAAAACGTTCCAAAATGAAATGCGGGAAGTTGAACTCGGGAGGAGTGAGTATTTTCAAACCTAACCTACACAAAACCTATAATAGTTCATTAACCTGCTCAGAATATGAAACCTTAACGAACTGAACATGAACAAGTGTTGAAATGTTAGACAAATATGAACATGACATATATTAACGAACAAACATTCGTTAAGGTCAATGTTCAGTTCGTTCGGTTCGAAATACACCCCTAAATGTGACTATAGTTCGAATTCAAACTGTCTCTCATACTTTATTTAACTGATGGTTTGGGTGTGAACTGCTGTGTAAATTTAAAGTGCTCTTGATCCATTACTTGCGGTTGTGCCCATACACCATTTATGAAATAAATTTTAAATTTTTCAAAAAAAAAAAAAATTCATATTTTATTCACTATATTTCCTACTTTACTCATTATTTATGTACTTTATTTGCTTTTCTTTTAAATAAAAATTACATATACCACCCCTTAAATATGCTCCATTTGCAGATTCAACCCTGGATTGGCAAGTATTACAAATTAGCCCAAATTTTAAACATGCGAAATTTGAAAATTACATCCACACCCAAAAGTCAACGGAAATGATGACATGGACACAAAATGCTGATGTGGAGGAGAAAGTTTGAAATAATCACCAAAATGTTACATTTTGCTAATTTTGTTTTTCCTTTAATTCTTTATTTTCTTTTCTTTTATTTTCCCTTTTTTTTCCTCATTTATTCATTTTATTGCAACCAAATTCCAAATCTTAATATAATTCTCCACCACTCACCCACAACTTTTCCGTAAAAGTTCTCGGTACTAGGGGTGATCATAAAATCCGATCCAAAAATCTGAAAATCCAATCCGATCCGATGTATTCGGATCAGATTACGGATTATGATATTTTAGATCCGAAGATTTTCGGATTAATCCGATCCGATCCGTCGGATTTTCGGATTAATCCGAAAATACGAATTAATATATATATATTAATTCGAATACGAATTAATATATATATATATATATATATATATATATATATATTCTTTTTTTCCCTTATTCAGCCAAACAAAATACAAAATACTTAGGATGCTGGGAAATTGGATTTTGGCTGTTGGAAATATGCACTTTCTATTTTTACTTCAAAGAATGTAATCGGCTAGACGTTATTCTAGAACATGAACTCCAAACTTTTCGTATTTGTTGTGTTAGACTTGAAGTAAACTTGTGAACTTTATTTTGTTTATTTTGAATGTAGAACTACTGAACTAGTATTTAATTTGGCTACGATGTTACATTTTGCTAATTTTGTTTTTCCTTTAATTCTTTATTTTCTTTTCTTTTATTTTCCCTTTTTTTTCCTCATTTATTCATTTTATTGCAACCAAATTCCAAATCTTAATATAATTCTCCACCACTCACCCACAACTTTTCCGTAAAAGTTCTCGGTACTAGGGGTGATCATAAAATCCGATCCAAAAATCTGAAAATCCAATCCGATCCGATGTATTCGGATCAGATTACGGATTATGATATTTTAGATCCGAAGATTTTCGGATTAATCCGATCCGATCCGTCGGATTTTCGGATTAATCCGAAAATACGAATTAATATATATATATATATATATATATATATATATATATATATATATATATATATATATATATATATATATATTCTTTTTTTCCCTTATTCAGCCAAACAAAATACAAAATACTTAGGATGCTGGGAAATTGGATTTCGGCTGTTGGAAATATGCACTTTCTATTTTTACTTCAAAGAATGTAATCGGCTAGACGTTATTCTAGAACATGAACTCCAAACTTTTCGTATTTGTTGTGTTAGACTTGAAGTAAACTTGTGAACTTTATTTTGTTTATTTTGAATGTAGAACTACTGAACTAGTATTTAATTTGGCTACGAAATGCTATTTTAGTTTTTTTTTTAATTAAAGTTCGGATTAAATCCGATCCAATTCGAACTTTTTCGAATTAATCCGGATCGGATTTCGGATTGAGCCTTTAATGGTCTGAAACTTCGGATTGATCCGAACTTCAGATCGAATTGAATCGGATTAATCCGAACGTGCACCCCTACTCGGTACCAAATGACCACTCAATTCCCCGTTGATGTTGTGTTTTTTCCGCCGCCATGGAAAAATTCAGGTCCTGTGGCCTGTTTTCAGTTAAAGGGTCCAAATTCAGGTCCTGTTATATTTAATGTTCTCACGACTATATATTTTCTTGTTTAGACAACGTTGAATTGAACTTTACTTTTTCCAATGACTTTTAAATACATACTTTACAGTACTACTAATTAATCAGAGTCTGGATATTTGGGCTTGCAATTTGCAAATTGCAATCGGGATAAAAGCCAATTCGCCGAAGTCGACCCGAAACTCACAAGTCCAATTTGGACAACTTGGAGAGGTGATAGATAAGATTCACCAACTTAATTGCTCAACATATATATATATATATATCTAAGCTGTACATTATTATGGCTTTCCCGTCCATATCTCATAATATATAAATTAATGTAAGAGGTACGTGCACTAAGATATATATAACATCTCACAAATTATGATAAAGTTCTATGATGGACCTTTTTCGATCCATCACGCCCCGACTTAATGAAATGTTAGTGCGAATCTAAAGGCACATGGAATGTCCCATTTATAATTATCTCCATTATTTTGTTATTTCAATTAATTAGGTTAAGAATCCTATTTTGGCCAGAAATCTAGAAAAAGAAGGCAACTGCTAGATTCTTTCTAAATAATAAGGCGAGTAGATTTATTAGGATCTTTTAATTATTTCAGTATATCTTTTAGAGATCTTGACTACCTAAATTATCTTGTCAGGTAGCGAGTATAAATAAAACCATTAGGGCTTAACCCTAATCAGTTTATGATTAATGAATTATCTTCCCGTTTATTAAACGTGTTTACAGCGAAAGCGTGCTACGTCACGAGATCTCTATTCTTGTGATTGATTTCCCTATCTCTCTTCTTAATTCGTGCCAAGATTACTCTTGGAGGTCGTTCACATGGACGAATCGCAATCTAATTCGCGTTCTGAATTAGCCGTTGGGATCAGCGTCCCAACACTTGGCATTAGAGCCGAGTTACACGCTTCCACCAAACGGAAGATTCTTCGGGTTGAAGAAGCAATGAAGCAGATCAGAGACCTGATAAGAATATGGTTAAAGACGAAGGAAGTCACCCGGGGAGTTCGATCCAGGAGATGGCGGAATAAAGAAGAAGGAACCCGATTCGGAATTTTCAGTTCGGTGGATTCCGAAACAGAAGGGAGGAGCTATGGATGAGAAGGGGGTCAAAGGAAGAGGAAATAGAGATGGTTGAGAGCAATTCGGGAAGAGGAGAGCAGGAAAGGAAGAATTGGAGCTTGAAAAGGTCTTGAATGGCTTCCAAAACTCCATGGAAGCCAAGAGGAAGAAGAAGTTGGCTGGGCCGGGTCACTCTCAATACGGGCCGAACCGCGACTCAGATTCGCCTTCTACGGAGAATTGAACGATCTAACGGAGGAAAGGGGCGACAGCGACAAACCGGGAGCGTATGAGAACGCGCTCTGGCGCGTGCAACACACGCAAGGAACTAGACAAGAAGCAGACGCGCTAGCAAGGCGCGTGAAGCGCGTGCCGATGCATGGGGAGCAGACAGAGCGCGTGGGAACGCTTGGCAGACTTGGAGGCGTGTGGTGGTGAGTTGAGGGCTGAGGGGATCTTTTCTGACCTGGAAACGCAACTTCGGAAGCTTAATCGGATCTCGGAAAGGACTGAACGTAGTTAGAGGGATGGAATTCCTCCATATTCAAATAAGGTAAATTTCAATCCTCTTGAATTTCATTTTGGTTTGGATGAAGGAATTAGGTATACTGGTGAACGAGGACCTAGAGTGGGGAAAGGTATGACTATTGATTCTGGGGATCTTTCATAGATGTATTTGAAAACCAGGACAAGAGTTTACTTTTGCTAGGGGTTTCTATGGTGATTAGGTATGCGTGTTCGGTTCCCTTAAGTTGTCTAGGCTTAAGTAAAGATGTGGTGCAACGTCTTCTTATGTGTGTTAAGGTGCACCAGGACTACGATTACAAGACTTCCATCACAACACAAGATAGTCGATATGCGTACCTAGTAACACATTCTAGACCTCGAATCGCTTCATGCTCAAGCCGCCAGAATCATGCTTAGACCCTACTTCATGGATGTTTATGTTAGAAGTTCTCGACGATGTCTGTCAAAGTTATGATGATTGGGGACATTTTAGTTTGGTTCTTGGAATAATGGGATACAAGTATTTCTGGAATGAACCATCTAAGTGTTTAGTAGGAGAAAAGAGAGTTTTGTACCGGGGACTCAATATAGCTTGTGAAGGGGTTAGAGAAGATGTAGGGAAGATGGTACCTACTGGTCTACCACAGAAGGGCGGACAAACAGAGCTGGTCGAGAGGTATTTGGATCATTTCCTGGTGTCGAAGAAAACTTCTGGTTTTTTCTAGAAGATCGAATTATGCCATCAGGACACCACTGGGAAGGGGAATAGGCAAGTGCAGCTTGGCAAGACTCTTGGATCATCTTGTATAAATGGGAATGGAGAACCGGCCACCATAGAGTCGTAGCTGATAACAGTGTTCCGGGAGCTTACGGCGAATAAGTTACTGGACTTATGCTGGGACAACAAGAAAAAGAAAACGCTTTGGGATAGGGCAAGATGGTCAAGTCAGCTTAAAGACTTGAAAAGAGGAAGCTTCACCACAAGGCGCGTAGAGGGGAGGGAGGGGCCATTCAGCCAAAGGAATGGCAAGGACGCGCCTTAAGGGGGCTGAAGATTGGAGAGCCTTGGGGACAAGGCTCATTTTTTTTTTTTTGGGGTCGGTCCATCACGCTACCGACTTAGCGAGTGTTAGTGCGAATCTAAAGGCACACGGGACGTCTCATTTATAATTATCTCCATTATTTTGTTATTTCAATTAATTAGGTTAAGAATCCTATTTTGGCCATAAATCTAGAAGAAGAAGGCAACTGCTAGATTCTTTCTAGATAATTAGGCGAGTAGATTTATTAGGATCTTTTAATTATTTTAGTATATCTTTTGGAGATCTTGACTACCTAAATTATCTTGTCAGGTAGCGAGTATAAATAGAACTATTAGGGCTTAACCATAATCAATTTATGATTAATGAATTATCTTCCTGTTTATTAAACATGTTTACCGCGAATGCGTGCTACGTCATGAGATCTCTACTCCTGTGATTGATTTCCCTATCTCTTCTTAATTCGTGCTAAGATTACTCTTGGAGGTCGCTCACATGGATTTAATCGCAATCTAATTCGCTGCTCAATTAGCCGCTGGGATCGTCCCAACATTCTATAAATAGTGCAGACTTGAACAACTACATTCCAATGTTATTACTTATTACCGAAGAATAATATCTCCTCTAGGATTGGATTTTTAAATTATTAGAATGTGCATGTCACGCTATGGGTTAATACTTACTAGCGATGCTTTTTAATTAATATTTCTTTAAAATATGTATTTAGTAGGGGTGATCATAAAATCCGAAATCCGATCCGATGTATTCGGATCGGATTACGGATTATGATATTTTAGATCCGAAGATTTTCGATTTAATTCGATCCGATCCGTCGGATTTTCGGATTAATCCGAAAATCCGAATTAATTATACTTGGTGATCGAAAAAAAGTACAGTCTTTACCTTGTATGTCTTGGAGCAGCGTTGTCTAAGTTTATCCTAAAGTTATAAAGGGCTTACCAACCTTGACTATGTATCTTGCAAGTCTACTATATAGTAAGGACTATCGGGAGTAATGTATAAACTATAAGTGCACATAAGGTTATTAATAACAACTAAGAAATAAGGTGTAAGTGAAGTAAGTCAATAACTCTACTCTAACTGCTCCATACTTTCTTAATACTGTGTGCTTTTGTAATAGTTTTGATATATATATATATATATATATATATGTATATATATATACATACATATATATGTGTGTGAGAGAGAGATACATACATATATATATATATATATATATATATATATATATATATATATATATATATTCCTCTTATTCAACCAAACAAAATACAAAATAAAAAGTTAGCCCAAACAAAATAGAAAATAGAACATGAACTTCAAATTTGTTGTTTTGGACTTGAAGTAACTCTACTCTAATTGCTCCATACTTTCTTAATAATGTGTGCTTTTGTAATAGTTTTGATATATATACATATATATATATATACATATACATATATATATATATGTGTGTGTGATATATGTATATATATACATATATATATATATATATATATATATATATATTCCTCTTATTCAACCAAACAAAATACAAAATAGAAAGTTAGCCCAAACAAAATAGAAAATAGAACATGAACTCCAAATTTGTTGTTTTGGACTTGAAGTAAACTTGTGAACTTTATTTTGTTTATTTTGAATGCGAACTCAACTAGTATTTAATTTGGCTACTACATCCTATATTAGTTTTTTTAATTAAAGTTTGATTATTCGATTAAATCCGATCCAATCCGAACTTTTCGATTAATCCAAATCCGATCCGATCTCGAACGGATTTGGATTGAGCTTTTAGTGGTCCGAAACTTCGATTGATCCAACTTGGATCGGATTGGATTGGATTAATCCGTTCCCCTACTATTTAGCATCCCGAAAACATGTGGTCGAAGCTATAATATTTTGGCAATGTGACTTTTGTGCGAGGGAATTACATGGTAGGTGCAAAATGATGTAAAACTACGTGGATTATGGTTTCGCTAAGGCTAACATTGGTAAAACTATGCATACTAAGGTGAAAGTCACTTGAAATATTCACCTATACCTGGTTTAAAATTAAATGTGGAACCAAATTACTAGTAATTAAATATAAATCACGCCCAACTTGTACTGTGAATTATTCATAGTCAAGCTGTATGAAAACTTTATCTACCCGTCTTGATAATAAACGTACTTGTGAATGAGCGCCGGTTGTCGTTAGAATTCCATCCCATCTAAAATCTCGAGTTTATATATATAGAAATGCTGAACGTAGCCATTTATATTAATATCTAATACTTCTCCGCACTCGTGGTCGATGTCAATCAATGGGGAGGCCATTCGAGTTGAAATTTAATATGGGGCGGAGATTCTCTCCGTGGAGATTCGAATCCAAGTGGGCGTGAGTCTGATGCTCTGATACCATTATACAATTCAATCTCATTTAAAAGTTCTAACTGTAGAGATGTGTGTAATCTAGTCATTTATATCAATACTCCTATAGTTAGGTGGTGTATTTGATCCATCAATTATTTTATTGTTCCTACCAAGTTAGACGAAGGTGGTAGCGATTGTTTGGACTAAAACAATCAACGCAGCATACAAATGTAAAATAGACTTTGTATCGCTCGGTAGGTCATTCGCCTCGATAATAAGCGTTAAATCACAAATTGTAAGAACCATACTTCTTAATTGTTTTTGCATTTTATATTTTAATTTATATTTTGGACTAGGCATATTAATATATTTTTAAAACTAGTTTTCAGTTTTTAGCCCCGAGCCCCATATCTACTATTATAGAAATTATTAAACCCTTATTTAATCTGATTATCTGAACTATCGAAACTGAAATATTTCTTCACTGCCGCAATTTCCCGCCATAATCATTACAGGTGATTCAATTCCTTTAAAAAATTATCTTCTGGTTTTATGTATCAACAAGTGATTATAGTTTCAAGAATTTTACAAGTGTTTGCGTATTCATTTCTTTTACAAACCAAATTGTTTCTCACATTAATTATCATTACGGATTCATCTTATATCAAAGGTTGTGCTGGTGACATCATCTTGATGTAATCACATGTTAATTTGTTTCCTGATTTGGGTTTTTGATTTTTGTTATTACATCATTATGATGAGTTTTAGAGAATTCGAAGTGCAAGTTAGTGGTGTTTTAATGGTTTCAACTAGGTTAAGTTTTGAGTCGACCTTGAGGTAAGGGAACTCTTTGACATTTTTGCTTATATTTTATTGTTAAAGTATATATGTATTGTTTTATAATTTGACAAACTATTTATGGTTATTATATTAAATAATGGGACTTGGTATAATAGTCTATTCGAAAAGGATCAAGATGTACATAAAACATATTTGTTGTGCGTGCGATGTGTGAAAGTTATTTTGTGAAAGCATGTATTAATGTGTACATTTAAGCTCATTGATATGCCTATGAAGTGTGTGAGCCTTTCGAGGGATTGTTGTGCTTTGGAGTACTCCCAGTGTTATGTGTATGTAACCTCTATGATATGGGATATGTTATGTGAAAGCTGGTCTGTGTGCCACCACGGTTTGTGTGACCATAGTGTATATTTGATTGAGCTAAAAGTGTACTGTTACTATTATGACAAACGTTCCATGCAAGTGATATTGTTTATGTGTGATATATATATTGGAGTGTACATATATGTATACTTTTTGTAGGTAATTGATACGGGTAAATGTGCCAAGAGCTCACCCTTACACATTTTTTTCCAGGGACGTAGGGTCTTTTAAGGAAGGACGCGTTGGAGTTTCAAGTGTTTAGTTTGTGTAGGATTTCTTTTGTTTAGACCTTTGGCGTTTGTGTAATTTTTTTTTGACTTTTGAACGAGTAGTTAGTGTTTTGGGATTTATTGTGATTCTTTATTTTAATTATTAAAAGCTCTGAGTTACTTTGTACAACTATTTCAAAAAGTTTATAACTAAAATCGAGGCTTCGTCTTGGTGTGAACCCATATTTTGGTTTTGGGCCGTGATACAAATTGACACGTTTATTTCCATTAAATTTATATATACTGAATTTAAAAAAATATGTGATACTAAAAAAAATAATAGTCTTTTTTTAAATATAGAGTATAAATTTGAATATTTTGATTAATATTTTTATTTTTTAAATTGAAATATTTAAATTTGATATTTAAATATTTAATTATTAAATATTTAAATATTGAATATGGACCGTTAGATCAATAGGGCGATCGCCTTGCCGCCTTTGACGATTTGATATGGACCGTTAGATCAATATCGTGTGGTGTACAATCAGCCTACCTGACCGTAGTCTGAATTCTAGTTGTATGTACTCGTGGTAAAATATAACTACCTCTCCTGTGTTCTCAAACAACCCTTCACGCCATCTACAAGATCTATAGCAAAATATGCATCGTAATAGATAGAATTATATTGATCATGTTGTTTATAATATTATGTACGCTTACTTTGATTGGTGGAATCCAAGATAATTTTATCACAATTGACATGGTCCTTATACATATAGGCCTAGTGGAAATAACTATCATCGACTTGGTAGTTTGTTACCAAAGGAAATCGAATCTCCAAAATTTACAACTCTATCTGTATTGTGGTGATGATGAAACTCAAGATAGGATTGATGTTGTCCGGATATCTCTATGGATTTACATTATTTATATTGAATTTGTTAATTATTTTATTTGTTGTATACTCCCTCCGTGTCATATCAATTGTCTCTTTTACTTTTTCACACGCAAAATAAGTGGAGTAATATTATAACATTATATCGCACATGTGGGGGTCACTTTATGACTTTGTTGGTTGTTGGTTTGATTGTTTAGTTGACGTTCTAACTTTATTGGAAGTGGTGCAGAGTATAAAATTATATAATCTTTACTAAAATGCAAATAAATGAAAGTTGACAACTCGAATGGACACCAAAAGCGGCAAAATTGGACAATTGGCATGGGACTGATGAGGGAGTATATATTAGTTGTTTTTATACTTAATATTATGTCATTACAATTTTATTTTATTTTGTAATTAAAAAATGCCTGTTTCGATAGATTCTGAAAGTGCAATTTATATTGCACTTGTTTTGTTAATTCAGTCTTTCTTCGTTTTGTTGATACGGAAATATGTCCAATCCGTCATAAAGGACCTAGGAACGAATCCTAAGGCATCCCAAGTCATCCAATGGATCCGAGACACTTTGGTCCGAGCCAACGGTCCGATCCGAGCAGACCAACCATGGTCCGACCCACATTGAAAGAAAGGGACGAAGGATTTGGACCTACAAGGCCCGACCCAGAACCATAGGTCCGACCCACCTTGGTCCGAGCCTCTCTGGGAAAGAAGCATAGTGCTAAGTCAGTACCCTCTCCGACCAAAGGACTCCGATCCGGATGTCAACTCGGATCCAGCATGACCATCTCATAATTAAGCAACCAAGCAAATGGGCACCAAAGAGTGAGATGTCAGAACCCAGGAGCTTCGAATCTAAGAGTCGACAGCAGAGAACTTCCTCACCGACAACCAAATATGGTCCGACCAATCGTCCTGACCCACCTCTCCAACTCGAACTCAAGTAACTAGTCACATCCTCAAGTACTCCCAATAATGACCAACTCCCCTAAAGCCCAAGATGGCATGGGCTAAAACTTCATTATCACATGGGCCTCATATTAGCATTGGTGGCTCAATCGTAGCCTTACACTTGGCGCAATCCTAGCAAGGCCTTCCATTTTGATGATAGCCTATAAATAAGGCACACATCCCCACAATTAAGTAACTTCGGACGAGTCACATCACGACCTCAATCCCGAATATTATACAGAGTTGATCTTCAGTCACTCTCGAGTAAAGTCTCATCCCGGTTTGACACTTAGCCAACCGGGCACTAACCCCCCTCACTCAAGTGTGCGTGTCTCACCAAGTAGTTGGTCACGGTTCTACGCCTTGGTTCCTACCTAGCAAGGAGCTTACCTTGGCATACATTAGTGGAGTTGAAATAAAATCTAAGTAGTCAGAGTTACACCTCAACATTTTGGCGCCGTCTGGAATCTTTAAAAAGTTCCGTTCTTCAAAGAATGGCAAGAACAAGAAGGTCCAGAAGAACCAACACTCATCAAGGTTGAGATGCCTCACCAACCTCCCACTGAGGGGAAGAGTGGCAAGAGCCACTTCAAGAAACACAGGGATTATCCAAGTGATGGTCGATTGCTAGTCTTTCTTCAAGAGGAAAGAGCCGCTGATCCTTCAATGAGAACTCTAGCATCCGGAGTCAAGGACAAGTTCCTCCGTCAGAACACACGGTCCTCCTCCGAAAAGAAACTTCACTCTTCCAAACGGGCATGTCACTCGCCCAAGTGAGTTAGGGATGAGCGAGAACTGTTTGGTAAAAAATGGTAAAGGCTCATGAGAAATACTACGGTGATATTTGTCCCGAGGCTCATCCGACTAAGTATGAGAGCCGCCGAGTCCAATGGTCCAATTATAACATGAAGGCTCTTACCTTCTCAACCACTCTTACCCGATGACTCCATCAAGTCTTAGATGGACATCATCACGCCTTTCTAAAAAAGGCTTGAGAAGGCAAAAGAAGGTGAGGTCAAGGAGCACTTAGCAAAAATCATCTAAAGAAGGCAAGATAGGACCACACCCTAGGGACAATCCCTGACCACGCCCCAAGCACCATATCCTAGGCTCCCTAAGGTCGGATGAGGTCCTCACCATCTCCCTGAGCCGGGTCCTCTCCGCCTCGGAGTTGGTCCTCACCATCTCGCCGAGGTCGGTCCTCACCGCGGGCTCTGAGTTGGTCCTCACCATCTCCTCAGAGTTGGTCCTCTCCGCCATCCTGAGTCGGTCCTCACCATCTCCTCGGTCGGTCCTCACCATCTCCTCGAGGTCGGTCCTCACCACTGCCTCGGAGTTGGTCTCACCGTCCTGGAGCAGTCCTCACCGCCGACTCAGAGTTGGTCCTCACCATCTCCTGAGTCGGTCCCACCATCTCCTCGAGGTCGGTCCTCACCACCGCCCTGAGTCGGGTCCTCACCATCTCCTCAGAGCTGGTCCTCACCGCCCCTGAGTTGGTCCTCACCATCTCCTGAGTCGGTCCCACCATCTCCTCGAGGTCGGTCCTCACCGCCCCTGAGTTGGTCCTCACCATCTCCTCAGAGTGGTCCTCACCATCGCTGGACGGTCCTCACCGCCTCGGAGCAGTCCTCACCGCCTCGGAGTTGGTCCTCACCATCTCCTGAGTCGGTCCCACCATCTCCTCGAGGTCGGTCCTCACCATCGCCGGAGCAGTCCTCACCGCCATCTCGAGTTGGTCCTCACCATCTCCTGAGTCGGTCCTCACCATCTCCTCGAGGTCGGTCCTCACCGCCCTGAGTCGGTCCTCACCATCTCCTCGTAGTTGGTCATCACCGCCGCTTCGGACTTGTTCTCACCATCTCCTCAAGTCGGTCCTCACCGCTTCGGACTTGGTTCTCACCATCTCCTCAAGTCGGTCCTCACCGCCGCCGGACTTGGTTCTCACCATCTCGAAACTCGGTCCTCACTGCCGCCGGACTTGGTTCTCACCATCTCCTCGAACTCGGTCCTCACCGCCGCTCGGACTTGGTTCTCACCATCTCCTCGAACTCGTCCTCACCGCCGCTTCGACTTGGTTCTCACCATCTCCTCGAACTCGGTCCTCACCGCCGCTTCGACTTGGTTCTCACCATCTCCTCGAACTCGGTCCTCACCGCCGCTTCGACTTGGTTCTCACCATCTCCTCAAGTCGGTCCTCACCGCCGCTTCGACTTGTTCTCACCATCTCCTCAAGTCGGTCCACCGCCGCTTCGGACTTGGTTCTCACCATCTCAAGTCGGTCCTCACCGCCGCTTCGACTTCGTTCTCACCATCTCCTCGAACTCGGTCTCACCGTCAGGCCGGACTTGTTCTCACCATCTCTCAAACCCGTCCTCACCGCTAAGGCCGGACTTGTTCTCACCATCTCTCGAACCCGTCCTCACCGTCAGATCGGACTTGGTTCTCACCATCTCCTCGAACCTGCTCTCACCGTCGCGGACTTGGTTCTCACCATCTCCTCGCAATGGTCCTTATCATCTCCTGAGAAGGTCCTCACCAACTCAATGAGCTTAAGAGCTAGAGATACTTTCAAAGATTGGGATTTGTTTATTTCAAATCGATCTCCATTTTCACGGCTTCTCTTAAACGGAGAACCGAAAACAATGCTCTACAGCTGATGAAAAGTCAAGATTCGACTTAACTTGAAATCATCATTTGCCATACATTCGCATCCATTGAATCATTCATTCATTCATTCATTCATCCATTCATTCATCATGCGCACACATAATTTATCAATGCTTCATTTACTACAAGCGCGTATGATTCACAAAGACATGTTTCCAATTAATAAGGGGTCCGACACCCACGAACTTATATAAGCCCGACTGCCTCGCATAACACGGACTTCGTCTGCTCGGATGTCCTCCTTAGACCATCCTGAAAACCGTTGTCATGAAAGATAAACACTCCATCCTCTTACGGATGGATAAGTTATCCACTCACATGAACTCTCAACCGCTTCGACCTCTATTGACCATCCATCAACACGCTGCTTGAGATCACAAGCCATCGCTTCATCGATGGATAAGTTGTCCAAAGACATCATAGGTGAATGTTGATAATTTTCGCGAACACCAAGTCCAAAGCTTCAAAAGTAAAACAGAAGCTACAAAGATAGACAAAAAGAAGACATTTTCAAACAAGCTTCAGACAGCTTCACTCTTCAGATGAAGTAAAGACGAATTCAAGCATCACGTTGAGTTCTACATATATCCGAAGGACAATACAACAACATCAACACTCCTGAAAGTTACATGTATTGAACAACAAGTTATCTTCGGAGCAAAATAATTAGCTAAACTCGGAACAACACAAACATCAAAGTACTGCTTCTGACTGGAGTTGACGGAGCGACAGTTCCGAACTACAAACAGAGAAGAGGCTCGGATTGAACATAAACGGAACAAGAGATCCAGATCCTAGCTTCGGACAAGATCCGCAAAGTCTCAAAAAAAAAAAAAAAAGTTATCATCTACGGACTTCATCAGAGTAATCCGAGAAGCAGATCCAAGCACAAGACTCGACATCACAAAATTACTCAATCCGAGAATCTCGATCTATATCCAAAGAATGTAATCCTCCGATTTGACTCCACTGCATCGTCACTACCCCGCTGTAAGACACGACTAAAACTCCTAAGATCCTAATAACTCACGAAGTTAGTCAGGCACTTTTCCCTCTCTCTCTTCACTCACTTGCAGATGGAGATTGATTTGGGAAAAACTTCCTGTTAACCTCGATTTTTCGTCCTTCCGACAACATGCCTCAAAACTCACAAACTTGAGCAACAACACAACGCGCATCGGACTGGGCACCTTCGAACTAAAACGGCACAGAAAGACCCGACCTTGGACATCAAAGTCCGGAGAAACATATCTGGATCCGGAACATAACAAAGCTCGAACCAAGCGGGTCCGAAACAACGAAAAATCCGTAGTGCAGAAGAAGGGCGGAGCAACAGTTCGAAAATGGCAGCAAACAATGAGAGTTCAAATCAACAAAAAGAGACATCCGAATCAGAGTAACTTC
Source organism: Plantago major (assembly GCA_026545765.1). Taxonomy (NCBI): domain Eukaryota; kingdom Viridiplantae; phylum Streptophyta; class Magnoliopsida; order Lamiales; family Plantaginaceae; genus Plantago; species Plantago major. Next base: position 27,113 of record JAIFAC010000320.1, on the reverse strand, counting down.
ATAATAAATAACACAGAGCTTCGCATGCCTAACTGCATAACAGTTCGGATCCAGATTGACATCCATGGTCGCTTCTCGCATAATAGAGATTCACTTTCGATTATCGAGTTTAGCCGCCTTGCTTTACTAGACTTTGATATCGATTTCCTTGTGAGTGATTGCTAAAGATTGAAATTTACTCTAGAGTCTTCAACTAGAATAGGTTTTGCTCATTCGTCTAGGTCTAGTTTTCGTAAGTTTAAACAATCGCTTGGATCGATTTAAACTTCGCTTCTATAATTCTACTTTTAATGATAGTGGAACTTTAGCCTACAAAGACGGACAATATATTTTATATATATCGGTTAGAATTTATTTGTCCGGTTGTCTTTATCACCGCTTCCTCCGTTCTTATCTCATCATCGCCAACTATTATCAAGACGTTGACTCAACATCATAGTCAACATCGTCTCAAACTTGTCCAAAGTACCAATCGCGTCCAACAGTTTAATAAGTGGCATCGAGCCAAGCACCTAATTTATTGGTGTTTTGATTTGGTACTTTATGATGGATCAAGCAAATCCTATTTTTGTAGTCTTTATGTTATAGATTTTACCGATTTTCCAATAAGGATGTTTGAAGATCATACATCGTGTATATATCAAATCAATTGATATGTGTGCATTTATATCTACTACATGTGACTATGTTTTTGTTCTTACTCTTCATGATGCGTAATGATGTGGAACATCTTGATAAAGAAGATTGGAACAGGATGAGCTAATGGAACTAGAAATTATTGTATCGAATCGTGATGTTGTCCTTAATGTCGAGTCAACATCGACATAACATTGAAGCTCGCCATGTAATTTGAAACAAATAGGCAAAGTTGTTAGATCGCAAAAAGATTCAAAGAACAAAGTGAGAAATATGCTTAATCGATCAAAAGTTTGGTCCGAGAACTCTATACCGCAAGACTCCTATGTTCACCTCGTGAAGTCGAAAGTGTAATCGATGTCGATAGGATGTTGACCCAACATATATGTATCAATGATTGAAGCCTTCTTTATCTCACCGCCAGACAGCACTTTACATCATGTTCTTCGTGTGTGTGCGCTGTATCAATCCAACCCTAAAATCCCCATTTAACCGCCGTTAAGAGAATCCTTAGATATATATCGAAATTAATCTAGGATTGTGGTTTGCTTGTGATACAAACACTAACTGTGGGATTTAGTGATTCGATTTGGGTGATCTAGATGATAGAAAATCTACTAGTGGAGGTTGCTTTTATCTTGGTCCAAATTTGGTGTCTTGGTATAGCAAGAAATGTAATCAGTGTCACTTTCAACCGAATCAATATGTAGTTGGAGTCAGGTGTCTCAACCGGTTTGGTTGAAAACATGCATGACTATCGCCTTCAAAGTGATACCCTTTTGATGTTCTGTGACAACCTTAGTGCCATACACATTTCTAATAACCCGCTCAACACTCACGCATCAAGCACATAGACATTAGGCATCATTTTCAGGGACTTGGTCAATAAGCAAGTAATTGACATAGAACACATAGATACAACCAATCAACTTGCAGACATCTTTACCAAGCCGTTAGATAGTGAGAGATTCTTCAGTCTCAGAAGGTCTCTTGGTCTGTGTTCTCTATGATTTTCATTGTTTAGACTAATGTCGACGCAACATCACAACCAACATCGTAAATTCAAAGAAAGTGATGCTTTATTCTTGTACTTTTTCTTTATTTTTTTGTACTTATTTGCTACTGTGCTTCTGTACTGGTCTTTGGATGTTCCCGTTTTGTAGCTCATAGTGGTGATGCTTAAGGTTTGAAAGGCTATTTGAAACCAAGGTTGAAAGGTATCGGGTCTCTTGTGTGTTTGCTTTTTGTAAAACCCACTTTTGCTGATTTTTGGCACTTTTTACTCGTACCTTGACTCGCACGTGATGTTGCCTCGTGTCCTTTATGATTTATAAATCTAATGAATTATGTTAAAAAGGGCTCGAAGTGTTTCCGTCGAGGATCGTGTTGGGCAGGTTCAAATACTATCCAGATATCAACGTCACCAATGTGTCATATGTCGTGAGGGTTGATGGCCTGTACTTTCAACCGACACGCACAAAAGTGCTGATTCTCGTAATGCTGGTGGTTCACTTGTTGAGTACCAAATTGCCCAATGTGGTCAAATGAGTGATCTTTATGCCATGAGACCTGTATTTGCCTAACTCCGCATAGGCTTCGGCTTTGGAGCGGATTCATACGTGTTCCAATTATTTGACATGGTTCACTGTCTCATGGTCACCCCCACTCAAAATTATGCTAATTGTTTACTTTACATTTTGAGGCAATGTTGTGTTTTTGGTATTCCTTTCTCTCTCTGTTTTTCCTTCAACATTAGTGGTGTCAATCGAATCTGCACATTTTGAGACTTGGTTTCCTGGCTGACTTACATTAAGAGTGGTCTGATTTCCCGATGTTGTCATCATTGTTGAGTCAACAATCTGTCAACAAAGACTTTGCATGAAGTACTATTTGCTCTTTTGTTGTGCTCCATTTTTTGTGCTCTAATTCTGTGTGTTTTTGGGTTTGAGGGGGAGTAGGTCTAAAGTGTTTCCTTGGGGTTTTTTTGGGTTTCGATTCTCGTTCTTGCATTTCAAGTCATTTTCTTTAAAATCAAGATTTTTGGTCAACCTCCTAGGTTTATCTCGATTACTTTGACTTGACGGATAACTGCTTTTACTTGCAACTTTAATCTTTAATTAACAGCCAGTCATTGCTTTGATATATATATATATATATATATATATATATATATATATATATATATCTGTGTGGAATCTACCTTGAAGCAAACCCAACAACACCCATCATGACTTATCTTGTAAGTTTTGTACATGACCATCCACTCTTATCCTAACACCGCCACCACTTGATCCAACCTCTATTCCCGACATCGCCTCCAGCTTGATCCAACCTATATTCCTGTTTTGCTACCTCCTTTACGATTGTTGACGCACAATGTCGAGTCAACATCGCTTTCTCCAAGATTGGTACTTTCTCCGCAAGTCCTTAGACATTACAAAGGTATTGAAGTTTTCAAAGAACTCGTTTCTTTCCTTCCTCACAAAAATGGGGAGAATGTTCGTCTAATTGAAATCTTGGTATTTTATATTAAGGGGGGAGTTCTTGTAGCAAGGGGGAGTTGCTTGATATTGTCTTGTATTTTCCTATTAACTGCTTTCAGGTTTTTGTGAAGAAAGGTAAGAATTAAGGGGGAGATTGAAAGTGCAATTTATATTGCACTTGTTTTGTTAATTCGGCCTTTCTTCGTTTATTAACCAGTTCGACAATTGTAGTTATTTTTCTATGGATATTTTGTAGGAAAGAGCAAGTCAATGCAACTCAAGTTGGTGGACTGGACTTTGTTAAGAATGGGCCTTAAGAAATATATTTGGAAGATCTGGAAAGTTGCCAGAAAACATGAAAAGATATTCAGGCTTGCTGGAAGAATGGCACTTGCAGGAAAGAAAAGGAAGGAGTTTGATTTGCTTTGGACACAAGAAGGAAAGAGTTTGAAGCTATAAGGAAATAAAGATTGAAGAAGAGAAGTTTTCCATATACAGGATTGCTGGAAGCAAGAAAGAAAATCACGCTTTCTTTCTTTACTTGATTTTCCTTCTTCACGTCTCCTTCTCCTCTCCGACTTATGTCTTCTGCCTGCTATCGATGGAAGCATATACATACATACATACATACATATATATATATATATATATATATATATATATATATAGACACACACAAATATATATATATAATAATATATAAAAATATATATATATATATATATATATATATATATATATATATATATATATATATATATATATGTGAAGAAAACGCTAGCAAGACGCCTATAGAGATTCGACTTTCTGATTATTGAATTTAGGTTGTCTTGCTTTACTAGACTTTGATATCGATTTCCCTTGTGAGTGATTTCTAAAGATTGAAATTTACTCTAGAGTCTTCGAACTAGAATAGGTTTTTGCTTGTCTGTTCTAGGTCTAGTTTTCTGTAAGTTTAAACAATCGTCTGTGATTGATTTAAACTTCGTTTCTATAATTCTACTTTTAATTATAGTGGAAATTTAGCCTACGGCACAGTCAATATATTTTATATATACTGGCTAGAATTTATTTGTCAGTTTATCAGTCCGTTGCTCTTTGTTCTTATCTGTCTACTGCTGTCAACCATTGTTGAAGACGTTGTTGACTCAACATCATAGTCAACATCGTCTGAAACTTGTCCAGAGTACCAATCCCGGTCCAACAGGTTTAACAGATTCATCTATTGTCCATGATCTAAAGAATATGATAGACGCAGAAAATTAAATTGCGAAAAATGTATGCTTGGTTGTTTATCGGATCAAGGAAAGCGCTGGTACGGACGTTAAATTATGCCTCATAGGACGGAGGTCACGTAATGGACGCATGTATAATCTACCATCATGTTCTGAAGTTGCTGCATTAATTGTTGGTATGTTAGAATGTCACTCTTTGTTATCCACAAGAAATACACATTTCATAATTAATTTTATGGATGCTAAAATAATTTTATATCTCCATATGCAGGAGATGATGTGTATGAGATGGATACTCGTGAAAGTGTCTTGGATCGAACAAATGGTAGCTTTAAACTGATTTCAGAATTGAATCAAAGTTACCTTACAATGTAATATCCCTACTTTTCCAATATAGAGATGACATATACCATACTGAGCATCTGCATTTTGATAAGTCCAAAGGTGTCAGATAAAAACTTACAATTTAAAAGTTTATGTATTTTAGGAATTTTTTTAATCGTGTTGATGAGGCTCAAACCATAGTACTCATTAGAAAATGATTACAACAATTCATAGTAGATGGTTATATGATAATGGAAGCACATAAGCTTGCTTTATAATGAGGAATTAACCATTGTTGGGGTCTGATTAGAACTATAAGTCACTTGATGATGCCATTCGAACATGTGATATAGTTCATTAAGATCCAACGGGAAACGTTGGTAAACGCTGTGTTTTCATATTCTTTTGTCGGTGATCCAAGATATATGGTGTAGAACTTCCAATATACTATGGCCACTTGCAAGAGTATATATGATATTCGAAACTGGTCATCACATTCACATGCAATCTCAAATGGTCTAAGATAACACATTCTGTCGAATCAAATGATTTACGACCCGATGATAGGCTTGATACTCTGAGTTGCATTTTCAGATGACATAGCATGCATGCATGACATAGTTCACGCATTTCTTTGCTCAACAAAGAAACTTTGGAGTTCATGTCTTGTATTGAAGCTTGCAATGGACATGTGACTGCATGTATTTTTCTAACCTTTAATAATAATTATCATTTTTATTCTTATTTCAATTAAAAAAATTATATTATGGAAATTAATACAAAATATTGACCTTATGTTATTAAATTGCAGCCCGCCGGTTCGCCTACTGAGGTTGAGATTATTATGAAGTTTGCGGAGTGGTGGTTGAAAGTTCGAGACGATGAAGTTGGTGGTAATAATGAAGGTGATCAGGTAGAATTTATATTGCTTGAGGATATTTTGATTCATTCTACTTCAAAACCAGATGTAGCAATAGTTAAGAGTATAATCCAAGCATAATAGACCATGTCATTGATGGTCGATATTTCCAGGATACAACTATTCTTGCTCTAACTAATGAGATAGTTCAGTCGGTCAATGATTATGTCATGTCACTTTTACATGGAGATGCCAACAAGTTCATGAGTTCATATAGCACCTGTCTGAAACAAGATGATATCGTAAATAGATAAGATGCCAGTTATATCGAGTTCCTAAGATATGTCATCCGAATACCACATCATATAATTAACTTAATATTGGTTGTTATGTTATGCTTTTAGGAACATTGACAAGTTCGTTGTGCTTTGCAATGGACTAGATTGATTGTTACTCGTGGCAAATAAGTAAATATGTTATAGAGGCAAAGACAAAAGATGAAAATAATGTCGAGTCAAGGCTTTTTATACCTCGGATGGTGCTCTCACCTTATGATCTTAGTAATCTTCCCAATAGATTCCAGCGAATACAATTTTCTATAATTGTTTTATATGCGGTGACTCTTAGCAAGAGTTAGGGGCAATCGTTAGCTCATGTTGCACTCTACCTTACAAAGCCCGTTTTCAGTTATGCCCAACTCTATGTTGCTTTTTCAAAAATCACAAGAAATGGCTCAAGGTTTAGCATTGGATCATGAAGTCAATCCCACTGACACGGTCGAAATTTAGAAATCTTTGAGGTATGCTTTATAATATTAATTAATATAGTTCATGTTTAAATTATCAAAATACAAAGTATTTATATTTTATTATTAACTAGTTTTTACCGTTGTTTATTATTCATAATGCTACTTAAGATTATACATATTGATTTTACATTCTCTTTGAAATTGTTAAATATATTGAACCTTTAACTACTTTAATATGACTTATCGGAAGATATTTTCATTCATGTAATACTTATAAAAGGATAATCTTGATTGGGACAACACCTTGGATTAGTACGAATAAATAAGTTAATTAATAACCAAACACAACTTGACGTATAGTCCCTAGATTGACTTTATTGGTTTTCAAATCCTGGCATCTTAACAAATTTTTCCAAATTGACTTTCTCAATCCGGATTCCTTTTGCATGAAATAGTCGTACTGCTCGCAATTAAAACTTCTTACCGCCCCATGTAACTTTATATATTACAAAAAAAGGAAGCTACTCCACACCTAACAAATAATAAACAATATAAACTTTACATTCAAATTACACCTTTTACTACTAAAAGTATACTTTTTTTTCCACTTTCTATATTCTATCATTACTTTAACTTTTCGTATAAAACTGCGCGCTAACCCTAATGTATGAAGTTCTCCGGGACGGAGGGAGTATATATTATTCTACTTACTTAATTTCCTTCAATGAATATTTATTACACTATATTACAGTATATATATGAGTGGACAATTATCAGAGTTGTGCAATTGTATACTTAATTTAAGTTAAACTGTACCCAATTGTAATATACTAGAACATAAGAACACGCTACGCGTGTTATTGTGACATTTAGTTACAAATAATATATAAAGTGTATGGAGGTAAGTATTATCATTGTTTCTGATAATGAATTGTCTTTTCTCGAGTTAAATTATGGTTTTTGTTAGTATAAATTGATTTGTTTCAATTTAATTAAAGAAGATGGAAAAGAAATATTTGTTATCGTTTGTTTGTTGTTTTTATAATGAATTGATTTTTTTGGGTTAGAGTTTTGAATTTAATGAAGAAGACATATTGAGTTTTTCTAATGATGAATTGATTATGTCTTGATTTAGGTTTAAAATTTAATTTGAGTAGACAAATTGAGTTTTTTAATGATAAATTGATTTTGTTGATTGATTAGGGCTTAGAATTAGAATTAATATGACATATTGGTTTTTTTAACTAAAGTCTAATTTACATATATATTACATATCAGTCTAATTTAACTTCGATAGTTGTCCACTTATATATATATACTGTAATATGTAAATTAGACTTTAATTGCAAAAAATAAATATGTCTTCTCCAATATAATTTCAAGCCCTAATTCCACCCTAACAAAATCAATTCATCATTAAAAAAAATCAACTATATATGTCTTCTCCAAATTAAATTCCAAGCACTAATTCAACTTCAACAAAATCAATTCATCATCAAAAAATAACGATAGCCAATCTTCTTTCTCCAACTAAATTAAAAGAGATCACTTCGCACTAACTTAAACTCTAATTCAACTCGAAAAAAATGCAGTTCATTATTAAAAAAACAACGATACTACTTACATTCATATACTTTTTCCATTTTTTGTTACTAGGTGACACAATAACAAGCGTAGCGTGTTCTCAGGTCCTAGTATATTATTAGTGAACAACTATTAGAGTTGTGTACAATTGAGTACTAAATTTAAGTTAAATTGGACTGATTTATAATATATACGATGCAAATTAGACTTTAATTACAAAAAAGCAAATATGTCTTATTCATTCTAGTTCTAAACGCTAACACAACTCCAACAAAATCAATTCATCATTAAGAAAAACTCAATTTTTCTTCCCAATTAAATTCAAAGTTCTAAATCAATCCCAACATAATCAATTCATCATTAAAAAACTCAACCTGTCTTCTCCAATTAAATTGAAAGCCCTAGTTCAACCCTAATAAATTAATTCATCATAAAAATAACAACAACAATAACGATAACCAATAGTTCTACTCCATCTTTTTTAATTAAATTGAAATAGATCAATTCGCAACAACTCAAACCCTAAGTTAACTCGAAAAAAAAGACAATTCACTATCATAAACAAATAATAGTGCTTATTATTTATAATTACATGTCAAAGTAGCGTTTTTACGCTTTAGTATCCAAATATATATTTTTATTTAATATGTACATCGTACAAACCACAAATAATGAAACTGCCACTACACTACAATACTACATCGGTAAATATAGAATAGGGATAAGATAAATACACCACTAAACACAAAAGAAATAGGATCCAGAGTAATTACGAGAGTACTCTGGTATATATATAGAGTTAAAACTTTGAGTTATGTTAAAATTTAGTTGTTTTTAACTCGGTTTTCTGAACTTTAGTTCTTAATCAAATAGACACAGTAGTATGTGTTCCAAAAGCATTTTCTATTATTCCCTCCACCCGATAATGTAAAAAGGCATAAATGGTCCTAAAGTTTGGGGTATATGACGTAATACAACGCTTTTCGCTTCCGCAAGAATCTCAGCCCTTTATTTCAATTTTCCTTGAACGATCCTTTCGAAAATTACATTTGACCCATTGATCACCGAGTTCAGATTGTCATCAGGTCAAACATGAGTTTTACTACTACATCACCATCTATGTCATCTCTAGATTAAAGAAAACCCAAAAAGAAAATACAAAAAACGAAAATAAAAAATAAAATGATAAATTAAATAGAAAACCTATTAAAAATAAAACGAAACTAAAAATAAAAAACGAAATTAATTAAAAAAGGATCGCCATCGACTCACAAATATACGCTTCTTAGATCCGCTATACTCTCCTCCTTGTTCTTCAAATTTAGCATTATCCATCTCCGCTCTAATTGCATCCTTCAGATTCATTCTACGCAATACCTCAGAATGACTTGAACCGATCTTCGCACATTACGGATCATACCAGACCGTAAATTGCACCCACCTCTTTACCCTATTCGAATTTACGTCGTTAGAAATCAAATAGAAAGATTGAGATTTACATATCAATCAAACACACATCACCGATCGACGATTGAAGGTATCTCCGTCCGGATTTGTATCCGTCAAGAAGTAAGCCGCCGCAATTATGCCACAAAAGCAACGCACACATGTGGATCTCGCAAAAGAGCCGATGAAGAAGACGACATTAGATGAATTAGGGTTTATGGGTCTCTCAATTGGGGGAATGAATTTGTGGCTTATTATACCCAAACGAGAATTAGGGTTTTTTGGGGGATTTTGGAGCCAATTTTCGTGAGTCAATGGTCAGTCCTTTTTTTTTTTTAATTTCGTTTTATTTTAAATAGGTTTTCTATTTAATTTATCATTTTATTTTTTATTTTCGTTTTTTGTATTTTCTTTTCGGGTTTTCTTTAATCTAGAGATGACATAGATGGTGATGTGGTAGTCAAACTCGTGTTTGACCTGATGACAATGCAGACAACTCAACAAATAACGGGTCAATAAATGTCGAATTTCATTAAAGGATCGCTCGCCGGAAAGTTGAAATAGTAGGACTAAAGTTTCAGAAGAAAGAACGCCAGATCGCGACGCCATACCCCCAAACTTTAGGAACATTTATGCCTTTTTACCACCCCGATAACTTTATACATTAGGGTTGGTGCGTAATTTTTGGTGAAACATTAAATTATATGATAAAAGATGAAAAAGAGGCAAAGTGTGTACTTTTAATGTTTTTTTTTAGTATTTTTTATGCTCATGTAAACTTATCTTAGTTTGAGTAATATACTTTGGTTGTTTTATAAAAAAAAATGTCAAAACATGTAATTTGTGTACAAATGTAAAATTGTTTAATTTTTTTTTTTTTTTTTTTTTTGGGATAGCTTCATTTTTTAATAATGTAAGTTTTGTGGTATTTTTAAAAATAAAAAATTTGATATTTACAATTGATTCCAACCAAACAACATCCAAGTATAAAAAGATAACTCTTTTACAAATGGTACTTTCTCTCGTCCCAGCTTTTGTATTACTTTAAGAATTTAGAGTTTTATTGTATCGTGTTCAAAGGAGTAAAATTTCTACGGTACAAAAAAAGTTATTTTTCGGATGGCAATATATTGTTTAAACACAGATATTTCTGTTGTCAAAATCATCTTGTGGCACACGACATGAATAACTTGATGCTGCAGTAAACAACTACTTTTGACACGTTTTCACGTTCATTGTATGATTAATTAGTTGAAGTGGAAAACAAGCCAAGTTTTTCGAGAACATATACTATATACTACTATATGTCTATATGCCAAGCAAGAAATCATGAAGAAAATGATATGTTCGTGTGAAATACGTTGAATGAATAGCATGACGAGAAAAAGAACAATTGTGTGTTCTCATATACTACTACTACTACTTTTTATTATGGGTTGACTTTACTGGAATGAGTCTAACACATACTTCAATTCCTTAGCGTTTTAAATGTCCAACATCCCCTATTATTCAATATGTAGTTGGTCTAGCTCGTGATTGAGACCATTTTCGCGTTAAGTATTGTATGATCAACTGAGTCAATTATAATCCCTAATAGTATACCATTTATGTACGTACTATCACTAATCGATCAAAAGTCAACCGTTTGGAGTTTGGACGTTTCCCCTGAAATGCATGTCGTTTATTAATCGTTAAGGGTAAAAATCGTCTTAGGTCGGAATAGCGCGCCTTAGCTCGAAGAAGTACCTGTGAGGCTAGAAAAAGCGTGGGTTAGACCCCTTTAAGGCCGGTTTGCCTTGGACAAACCCGGTAGTGATTCAACTCGAGCTTAGGAACTCTTCAGAGAAAGTAGTTGAAGTGTAATAAATGACTTACCTCAAATGGGAGTGAATGAGGTCTATTTATAGAGATGATTCGGGGAACCGAATCCCCTAATTCCAGGACTAATGTCCTTAACTTACACGTGGTCCAGATTTTAGGGGATTTGAATCACTACTGGTTCAGGCTCAGACTTGTTGTAGATGTCAGAGAGTGATAAGTCGGATATACCTCTCAAGGTTGGTCTATCCTCCTTCACGATGTTGTCCGTGTTTTCATATCAATCCATTTTTCAGTGTCGGCCTGTGGGTCGGTCCACCGAGACACTAGTTTTTTGTGATAGAGGCGTAGCGCGATTTAGTTAATCCTTCTTAGTTCGTAGCGATTCGCCTGCCTTAAGTCGCTCGACTTAAGCTGGATTTTTGGTACCACCCCAAGGCGCTGGGCGGTGCGCTTATGTTGTAATCGAGGTGGTAGGTCGGTGGAACATAAATTGTAGTGTAGATATCGATTTGAACGATTATTATCTTTGTAGGCTCTGATGGACACGCAGGAAGTTCATCGAACACGCTCAGATGCATTAAATGCACAAGTTCCTAGGTCGCTGTAATGATGCTTTCTTCGAATTGCTAAATGACAAAAGTGTGATTAAGGAGCAATTGAGAGTAAGTGGCCAAGTATAAATATGAGGTCACATATACCATTTTTCGCTTCTTACTTTGCTTCAAAACCTTCAAGTGCCAGAGCGATTTGAATAGTAATTCCTAGCGACAAGACTCAAGAGTGCATTCGTAGATTGAATTTCCTACCGCATCAAATCCCGAGCTTCAAAAACTGTAAGTGTCTCTGCCCCTCGACTTTAATTTTGCATATTTTGCATTTAGTAGGTGTCAGGTCGGTGTAGAATAGTTCTCCGATCCCGGGCCGTCGGGTTTATCTAAAATTGTGCCTCGGATTTTGCCTTATATTTGTTCTTGATTGATAGAATCATGAGCAGTCATAGTGAGGATAGTCAACATCAATTAGAGGGTAGATCGTATGATCATAATGGGTCGAGGGACTCATTCATGCGCCTGAAAGCTCGGCGGAGGAGGGTCAGATGGTGAACCAAACTGGGAGATCGTGCTATCAGGAAGCCGACCTCGATGAATCCTCCTCCCGGCTTTCATGACGAGCTTGCTATAGGGTACATGTGTTCTATAGGAATGCACCAAGGTTCACCGAGCCTGATGAGCCTTATCGTGAAAGGTTGTCCCTGGGTCATGTCTCGGCCGAGAGACTTGCTGATGCAGGGGACACCTCGAGTCATCATCGGCAATACAGTTCTCGACACTACCAGACAAACCCACCGCCTGAAGATGAGGAAGAAGGTGATGATGAAGAGGATGGTGAAGAGTTGTTGAGTCGGATGGTGATTCCGAGTGGTCGATTTAAGGATAGAGAGAATGTCACCGAGAGTAATCATGTCCAAATTGAGGAAGTTGAGGTCAAGGAGAAGATGGGTCGATGAGGATGATGTAGAAGAGGTAGTGGCAGCCTCTGAGAAAAAGGAGGCGGTTGAAGATACGGGCCCAAGTTGAATAGGCTTGATGTGCACTTAGAGATTTTAATTTTCGCAGAGAACATGTAATTCTAATTACAATCAAAGATTAAATTTATAATTTCAAGCCAAAAACACATGCTTATAGTGGTAAGTTAACTCGAGATGTTGGTCTCTCGGGAATAACGCTCGATTATGATAGAATATTAAATGGTTGATTTTCAATATAAAGTAAATAACATGTTTTTGGTATTTTTGAATAAGTAAAATAAACACGTAAACAAAAAAATAATTATAACTAGAATTGATGAATTAAGAACTTATAGAGAAAACATGTAAGCGTTAACCTTCACTTTGATAAACGATTTATATCAGGAATAACATATAGCGATAGTTACTACCAAGAGTCACACATGTCACATATCTTATACTAAGGCGCAACAAGAAGATACCTCATGTAGACTATCGCCTAGCTCAAAGTCACCAAAGGCTAGCTCAACAACAAACCTCAAAGTGTAACATCAACTTATGTACACAAATGACATCTCTTAATCTAGTGCAATGAATACTCATGTCCCATGGAAAACATAAACAAACAAAGCATCTTTCCTCAAACAAAGACAAGATGAACAACAATCGATAACCAACATTGATGCTAAAACTATCAGATCATATATAAACCAAGTAATCAAAGATCCCGGTAACCCTTACACAAGTAATTAGCGACATAATCGAAAGTAAACAAACTGTAAATTGAATTGAAATCATGTCTGAAACAATTAAACCGTAAGAAGATGGCGAGTGTCGACCCTCGGATGCCTCCTTCTTCGATTCTTCCCTGTAGTAATCGACCTTGATGTATTCTGGATGTCTTGAAGTCTTCTTGATTGCTTGCTGACGGCTGGGGTTTTGGGGTTTCACTTTCCCAAGGACTGGTTCTCTCCGGAGCTTTTGTGGTTCGAACCTCCGCTTGCTTTTCTTGTTCGAACCCTTCGCTCGCTTCAGGATTTGAGACCCCAAGGGTCTTATTTATACTGAAAAATCTGAGCTCGAACCGCCTTTGATGTATAAGGAAGGTTCAGGAAGACGGGTCCTACTCGACAGCGAAAACAAATTAATCTCGAAAGCCGTATCATGGGTCGATAGTCGATCATAGACACCTTCCGCGCCCATTGTGGACCGCACAAATGCAATTTCTCCAGATTCAAATTTGTTTTCTTCATTCTTCAATTTCGGGCTTCATAACTTCGTTTCCTCAAAATGTTGTCTTCTACAAAGTTGTAGCATTTCCAATTATCTTCGCACCGGTTGGTCACATGACATGTTTTGACACCTCGAACTCCAAATGACCAATTCGCACCATTTCCAATTAACTTTCCCGATTTCAAGACAATTATGATGTTTTGGCTCAAATCGTGTAATTCCTAAAACACGATCATGACCCATGTATCACACAAGAAGTTGGTAATTGACCATAAAATGATACAAATATTGAATCTAAGGCAAAAAAAAGGGTCTAAAAGCATGCAATATCGCACATTTCATAGTCACATCACACCCCCAAACCAGTTTCTTGCTCATCCTTGAGCAATGAAAAAACGATAAAACGTGACAGTGAAATGATGCTAAATTTAGTATTCCTATTTAAAGCTTTCACAAGATGATTTTTTCATACTCAACCCCATCTAGCAACTAAGTCAGATATCGGAGATCATGAAACCATCGACAAAACTAACATCGACCGCATCGTCGGTTCTCGTGTAACAAGATCAATCATAATTCATATAAGACCTCACGATAATGCACCCATGCTTCCCTTCAAAAGTAACTTACCATATACATGCATTTCGAGGCAATAAGAGATTAGGCTAGAAAAAGGATTAAGGTAGGCATGCATAAGTAAGCTAAATGTCAGATATAGGTCTTCCATGCTCCTTATGAATACTACCTCAAAAGTTCATCCCTTCTTGTCCACTTCCTCAAAATAATAATGTCTCTCTCTCTCTCTCAATATATATATATATATGCATACTATTTTTATGGTCATTTCGACCAGATGCTTTTGTCGCCATCATCTGCTCTTTTGTCGGGTTTCATTGGGCTCTTTTAGTCTCTACATTTTGGTAGTGTCTATTTTACCGAATTCCAGACTTTTGTGCGTGTACGTTTGATATACATGCCATCAACCCTCACGAACATGTAGCTTTAAGGGCCACGCCGATATGTAGGTAGTATCTGTAACATGCCCAACACGAAAACGGTGATCACAATAAGGATCATAGATCCACTCCGAGACTTTTAGTACCTTTGCTTTTTATGGTACTTTTCTCTTTCTTTTTGGTACCTTACTTTTTTGGTACTTCTTTTATTCTTTTTTTAGAGAGAGAGAAAACAACAGCACAATGCAACCACAAATTTCCTTCTACTTCTCCTCCCCCAAACCTATTAGTTTCACAGAGTTTACTTCTTCCCGGAATCCCTTTTTAACTAAGCAGACTCACTTAGAGCATGAATGACTTCTTAATTATCGATATAAGGAATCAAGAGATGAAGGAGAGTAAGGAAGAAAAGTATTCTCGATTGCTTTCTTTATCTTTGTGTTGCATGGAAAAACTTATAAGTAGGTGCATATAATGTGTCTTGGTTCAAAATGTAAGATGAAGATCTCTTGTTGATGAGAACATAGGTTCCTCAACAATCGACGTAAGTAATTAAATGAAAGTGCCTCAATCAAAACAATAAAAGACTTAAACATTAAATACACTCGAATAAACTTTGAGTAAATAAATACGAAGTTAAAGCTCTGAATCATCCAAAATAGGAGGAAATAAAATGCTACAACCGGAAACTAAGTGCATAAAATAAGAAACATAAAAATAAAGGCCCCAAAATTTTGAATTTCGAAGTTACCGCTATCTTCCCCAAACCTACGCTTGTACTAGTCCCTTAGCACAAAAATTAGTAAAAAGAAAGTAATGGTAACGAAAACTCCCATGTCGATATGGTGGCCGCCTTTGTTAGATCACTGACTCTTCACAATCAATCAGAGGTGTTGATACGGACATGTGTCCAATCCGCTAAGGGCGCCATAGAGCGGTCCTAGAGCGCATCGAGGTCGAATAGCTAATTCAAGATTAGTCCGACCTTCATGTGGTCCGACCTAAGGAAACCATTCCAGTCAACTAGTACTTACAAGTCAACACACCTTCTCGCCTAAGTCCGACTGTGCTAGGTGTACGACTCAACTCGACAACAGTCACATGGTCCTTCCAAGTGCCAAACTGTCAGCCCTAATATGCCAAACGGACCGGACGAGAATCTGACGCCACCATCACATTAAGACCAAACGATAATGTAACCAATCGAGATACTTCCGAGACTCTTGGACATCCAGAGTTACCTAAGGGCAGATCAACCAAGCAGATAGATCTGTCCGAGGGACTGACACGGACCCAACAAAGTGAATAAGATTTCAGAGGGAAAAAGGTCCAAACTACCCTCCTGTGCCCACTAATCGGTATCGACTATCGCCCACTATCACTATGGGCCAAAGGCATTGGTGTCCAAATTTGAATCATACACTGCATCATCTTATGAACCTCTTCATAAGTACATGATAACTATAAATATAGCACAAGGTCCAAGACCTTAAGGTAAGTGACAAGTGTTGTCATAATCCTCATAACTATTACATCGAGAGCTTCCAACTCTCTCGAGTAGTCTCACCGGATTGACATAAGTAATCCGTAACCCATTCTAATACCCCCACTTAGTCCTTTCTGCACGCAAGCTCGGACCAGTACTACGTCGGACTTCAAGTCAGAGGCGGGCCTTAGATTAGGTTGCTTGTAATAGTTTGGTTAGTGTTCGAGATTTTTCCCCTCAACAGTAGGGGTGTAGCTCAAGTGAATAGCATTCCCTATCTTCCTCCGGGTCTTCTTCCTCATAAATAAGACCATTTGTGTTAGTGACTTTACCCTTTAGCTTTTCTTGCTTTTCTTTCTCAGGTCTTGCTTCTCAAGGTCCTCATTGCTTTCTTCAAAGTCATTCCAGTAAGCAAGGTTTTTGTTTTTGTAGGTCACTTTCTCCCTCCGTGAGATCAATGAAGTTGGCTTGTTCTCCCATCGAGCTCAACTTCTCCTCAATGATATGCTTTTTCTTCACCACAAGTACACTACATGGCCTCGATCCTCCAGTAGTCTTCCTTGCATTTTGTCTCACCCTTGGTCGGAATGAGGGTTCTCCTTCACATGTGTTGAAGTCACCCTTTCTTTTCCTTCCATACTCTTCTTCATAGAAGAGGTCACGATCTCTCCTCAAGTCTTCATCCATCTCCTTCCTAGCCCTTGTGAGTGCTTCGTCTCTTTCCTTCCTAATTTTGACTATAGTTTGCAAGAATTCTTCCTCCAACTTAGCCAGTTTCTCCTCATGCTCATTGATGTGACAATGAAATGTGTGATATAGCATGCTTTAGACCTCGCTTGCCTTAGATTCAATATTTGTATCGTTTTATGGTCAATTACCAAATTCGTGTGTATTTTGTAGATCATGATCGCATTTTTGAGGAATTGCACGATTTCAGGCGCGAAAACGACATAATTTTGTGAAATCGAGAAAGTTAAGCAAATATGCCGGATTGACCGTTGCATGGAGTTCGAGGAGTCAAAACATGTCATGCGATCACCCAATGCGAAGATAATTGAAGATGCAACAACTTTGTAGAAGGCCACTTTTCGAGGAAACAAAGTTACGAAGCCCGAAATCAAAGAACGACGAAAACAGATTCAATCATAGGTCGACGATGGCCGCCACTGGGGATCAGAAGGCCTCTCTGCGGTCACCAAAGCACTACAAAGAAGGTTCAATTGTTCTGGCCATTTTCCTCGGCCGCTGTGCCAGAGCCCGCTTCCTAAACCTTCCTTAATGATCAATGCGCCAGAGCAAATTTTAACTATAAATAAGACCTCAGAGTCTCATAGTTCTACAACGCCACAAAAGCCTCCCGAGAGAGAACCACCGGGAAGTTAAACCTCAAAACCGATGGCCATCAGCACCTAAGGAGGAAACCTTAGAAGCAAGATGGAGACATCAGAGACTAAACTTCTTCTTCTTTCGCTTTCTTCCTAGTTTTCGATTTTGTCCTAATACTATGATTAGCTAACTTTCTCTTGTAAAGGTAAACCGTCAGAATCGCTTTTGGTATTTCTTTATATACCGTGATAAATCACCGTAATAGTTATTAGACGAAATCATAGTTATACAACTCTATACATCCTTCGTGGTATGATGTTTTACGATAAACAAGTAGTTTCATTGAACGAGTAGGGTATCGTGTATCGCGCTTTAGCATGTAGTATTATTCCCTCATGTTAGAGGTAATCATAGATTTTAATTAGAAGTCAGAGTAGTATAGAAGAGGGAGGTCGGATCCTTTACACCTTTCCCATCATCGATTTACAACAAAGCAATTAGGGTTTATCATGATTCAATTAATCTGCTGCTCAACTGCTTTTTTTTGCATGCAATTCACAAACGTTATTTGCTTGTTCCTATGCTAAGTGTCCGTGGAGAACGACATCCCGAGTCAGCTTTTCGCTATAAACTGTGGATTTGAGGACTTCCAACTTATAAATTTAATCTTGATGGTGTTTAGGGATTACAGATTCTACAACGAAAATTGAAATCTCTAAGTGCACATCAAAATTTGGCGCCATTGACATCACCAATTAAGTTTCAATCATCCGCGATAAGTTGAAATCTTTCTTTCGCCTTTTAATTTACGCACTGCCTTTTAAATTCTTGTAGCATAAACCCAAAAAATCATAAAACCTGTGGGAATCGATCTCCAAATCAAAAAATCCAAAAATATTTTCTTTTCCATATTAGTTTGCTTTCTTATCAAAAAATCCAAAAACAAGTAACTTTAGATTTCTGTTTATTATCTTTATAATATTTTCTATTCAGATTCATATAGTCATTTATTAGTGTTCATACTTAACAGGAAAAGCATGGAATCACCTAGTGATGCAAACAGAGAAGGTAATAGCAATGAGACTCACCCTGGTTACGTTCCGATGTGCAAACTTGAAGAGCTGCTCAAGGTTCATATCGAGATTAAAACTGAGAGAGAAGAACTAGAACAAGAAAGGCTAAGGATAGCCGAGGAAAGACTGAGATTAGATGAGAACAGAAGAAGGGATAACCGCACAAGGGTGGAACTAAGAGATGAAGAAGATGACCACGCTGCGCTGACTATGTTATGCCGAGATTTACACCGCATACCTCGAGCATCTATCTTGAGAGAGTTGCTTAATATGACCTAAAGGGCACCTATCCGAACCAACCGCCGCAAAGAGTCAGTATACCACTCAATGGGCTGCTGTAATGAGCTTCAAAGAGGAGCATTCCCTAATTACCTCAAGGACAAGGCAAAGGACTGCTTATGGTCACTACCACCAAACAGTCTGAACACATGGGACAAAGTGGTCAATAAGTTTATGCTCAAGCACTTCCCACTTAAGAAGACATCTGACCTGAAGAACAAAATCTAAAACTTCAGCCAATTTGACAGAGAAATCTTTCACGAAGCGTGGGAGAGATATAAGGATCTACTTGACAACTGTCCAACGCACTCATATGGAACGTTCGATAAAGTCAACAACTTTATGGGAATTGACTTATTAGCGACACTCATCGATGGAGCATGTCAAGGAAAACACGAATCGCGCCAAGGAGGATTTGGGAGGTATGCAAAACATAAGTGAAAACTCTATATAAAGGACGAGGGAAAAGGAGAGCACCTTCAAGGGCAACCTCAATCGAGGAGGCATACTATATTCAAAGCATAAAACCACAACAATCAGTCAACCCCTAATGCTAATACCGGAAGAGCATCGATTTCGCCCAAAGGAAGAATTGTAAATAGAAAGGAAAGTTCACTTTAATGAAAGAAATGATGAGGATGGAAGTTACCATAAGAGGACAAGGAGAAGCCATCGTAGGTTTGAAACCACATTCGAGGAGTCGAGAAAGATTTGTAAGGATTGAGGAACGCTTCACAAAATGAAAGATGTATATGAGGTTATATGGGATATGAACGAGCTTGTATACAACCAACAGGAAAGATCCGAATTGATCGTGAATTTGGTCTAATGAGGCATCCGGAGGAAGGATACGACCTAGATTCGTGATCATTGAGATCAACTAGAGGGATGAAGACGACACGAGAAGAGAAGGAATAGAGCAACTCCGAGAATCGCCTAATGAAGATCGGGGACCCACCCCAACAACCGAGTCGCCAACTAGGGTCGAGCTATGAGACCTTAAACAAGCGCTTTCATGGCAAACCCAAGGTCACGCTTACTTTACGCATTTACAATTTTCATCTTTTCTTATTTTTCGTGCCAAAATTATTTTTCGAAAAACTTTTTAAAATCATTTTCAAAATTTCTTATTTTTTATGTTTGCTTTTTGAAAAAAAAAAAAGATTCAAACACACGCGATTTGTCGCAGAGGGGCAAAGGAGGCAAAGAATTTCATCAAGTCGCCATGGACCGCCTCCCCTTAAAACCCCCAAAAACGTTTTTCCTTTCCCCCACTTCATGTCTCTTCCAAAATTCTTCACTTGCTCTATAATTCTATCTTTCCCATTGCATTATTAGCTTGCCCATCCATCATCAACATCAAGTAAGTGATCTCTACTCATTATTATCTTCATTACATCTTCAATTCAATGTTTATATCATTAAACTCTTTGCTTGCACTTTCTTCTTGCTTCTTTAGTGCTTGGCAATTATGTGCTTCATTTGATTGATTTGTTGATGCATGAGATATGTGGATACATGCTTACTCTTAGTATTCACTGCATTAACACTTGCTTGATGGAGATTTGACAAATCGTTTGAGAATTTGATGGTTTTTGTTCTTGCCTACCAAGTGTTCGATAAAATGTCTCAATAGAACAAACTCCCTTGCGTAACTCTTTCTCTCTCGATTACTTGCTCACAAGATCTTAACTTGTTGAAGGATGCTTAGAAAACATGTTTGCATCACATATGCTCATAGGATGGAGACTACATTACGATTTGCCTTTCAACTCGATGCTTGACACAATTTGAAAACTGACTTACTCGCTTAGGTCTTGCATTATCTTGAAGTGTCTATTGATCTTATTACAAGCTATAATCTTGCATACACATTGTACCGCACATTAGGTTTGGGGAGGAGAAACCCCATCGATTTGTATGTAAGATTTAAAATTGATTTAATAAAGAAACATGCTATCTCACACACTTTTCGCCTAGGTACCATGGGAAGAACCAAAGGAGGAAAGGATGTAGGTGAACCAAGTATTAAGAGAGCAAAGAAAGGAAAGAAAGTGGTATCGGCTACCCTTTCAAGAAAATCTCTGAGTTGGCTATCGGTTAATAGCGATCGAGAGGTAATTCCCGAAAGGAACATAGAGATCGACGGGAATGAACCCAAATTTCTTAATCGATTCACGACGCTTTGAGTCTCCATGTTTAGGAACATTCACTTCCATCCTCCAAGGGTATGACATAGAGATAGTCCGGAGTTCTATGCTAAGTACTGTAAATCAAGATTAGAAAGCCGAGGATGTACTTCTAGATCACCCATCACCATACTTAGGGTAGAGTTCATGTTCGGGGGAGCTATCAATGAATTTTTCAATATACCCGAGGAGCACATTCATGGAGAATACAAGGAATCGGCATATCACGAGTTGAAGTACGGAGACATCCTACCAAACATCCCAAGGGTATTACTCGGAGAAATATTTAGAAAGGATGCAGGATTACCCATCCCAAGGGCTACGCCAACGAAAGAGCAAGGTTTTGATGCACTTTGTAGAGACCAACTTGAAGCCAACCCTACACCACCTAAGGGTTTAAAGATGACGAGCCACACTTGTCTACTTAGATTCGGAGGGTCACTAAATTGATGTTGGAAGAACTATCATGAAGGAAATGTAGTTGATAAGGGGAACGAAAGAAGGAACCCGCCATTCCCCTTTACAATCGCAATATGCAAGAAAATGAGGTTCCTACTAGTGAGTCGGGATTCGCTCGGCTCATAGAACCTTTTGATGAAGACAGTACGATCCACCTCCTTGAGATGTACGAGAAGACTGTAAAAGCCGAACTTAGAAGAAGAGGAGTACCGGATCCGCCGCAAGGAGCTTTTAACATGTATTCGTTCACCGAATTTGTGAACAACTATCGATGGGGAGTCAAGGAGTGAAATGGGCCGAGGTCGGCGGAACAATCATGTTGCTTACCCACACGCCTATGAGCAAATCTCTTTCCAAATAGGAGAACATCGACGGTATGGTCACTTTGAGTATCCACCTTAATACCCACCACCGCAATTTCTATACACTACCCGAGGTCGATCCGTCGATGTACTACCAAGGCTATCAAGGATTTTATCCTCCACAGCCTCCTAGAGGATCTTCGTCCTAAACCACCATCTGGATTGGAAGAAACAACACCGAGAGGGGAGTATCTTTTCTTTTCTTTACTTTTCTAGTTTCTCTATCTTCTTTTGACTAGGTTTGGGGGAGGAATTTGACTATTACTTGCTCGGTCTGTAATAACTTTAAATACTCACACTTAGTAGTTTGAATTTTAATTTATGCTTATTTGTTACGTTTAAGGTCTTTTACTTGTTGAAAAATGTTTTGATCTGTGGGAGAGTACCGAGTGTGAACCATGACTAAGATGAGGGGCTGTGGATTTATTTTCTTGCTTCACCGCTATTTAATATATGCTCCACCAACCACCCATGCTACTTTGATCGAGTTTACTTGCTACTCAAATTGAAGTCCTCAGATGCAACCGGTGAACATCGCTACCATGAGTCTTTATTTGTCAGCAGCATGAATATGATTAGTAGTACTCACCTTTCTGAATCCTATTTTGTACCTTTCGTAAACCCCGTTGAAAGCTTTTTTAAGCCTTTCTGAAACTCCACCATATATCCTATACATGCTTTAGTTAAGCGGTGACAACAACATACCGCCGAGCTTGAACGAAGAAACAAAGTAACGAGTTCCAAAGAATGGAGGAGAATCATGTTTGATCATGATCGAGAATTAGTTCGGGGAAAGTAGAGAAGAATACCTAACCCTAGTCCGAGAAATTGTTTTGGGGAGAAGTGGAAGATGAACATCATCGAAGGTAACCTTGTCGCCCAATTGTTATATTACCAAGCTAAAAATCACTAGCTCTTGCTCCATAAAAATTGAAAAGAAAGTACCAAAAAAGCAAAGGTACAAAAGACCTGAGTGGATCTATGGTCCTTGTGATCACTGCTTGTGGTTGGGCATGTTACAAATACTACCCACATCAAGCATGGCCCTAAAAGTTACATGTCCGTGAGGGTTGATGGCATGTATACCAAACCAAAGACACAAAAGTCCTAATTTGGTAAAACAGACACTAACAAAAAATTTAGAGACTAAAAGAGCCCAACGATGGCCAACCAAAAGCATACGAGACAGTAAAACGACTGCAAAAAATAGTATGTCAAAAGAAAAAGAAAAAGAAAAGAAATTAAAAAATAAAGGAGCAAGTAGTCTATGTGTGAAGCAACCGATGAAGTAGTTACGATGATAAAGGAGAAGTTGAAGATTTGTCGCTGAAAGAGGACGGTTTGAAGGAAGAAACTCAGTCCAAAGGATAAGTCCTCAAATACCCTTTGTTCTACCTCGCTATCTTTAAATGATGCTTAGCCAAACACTCCTCTATATTATCCTACTTATTTTATATATAAGCCAACCCGAAAAGTGCTACTTTGATTTGTGCCTCGACTTTCGGGAGCAGGATTACATAATGTTACCGCGAGGTAATGATTTTGAAGTACACCTAGAAGGACATCAAGTTATACTTGCAACCATTGCCTATACCGAGTGATGCTTATCATACTTGTTGTTTGTCAGGAGTCATAAAGTCGAGTTGAAACTAAACGAGTAAGTAGAGTTTGAAATCCTAGAAACTAGTTCCTCGTCTATGTAGTGGTTTATGCTTGTTGCTCATTTCATGGTCACTTCTTGATTATCATTATCGCTTGCTCAAGGATGAGCAAGAAACCGTCGGGGTGTGATGTGACAATGAAATTTGCTATATATAGATGCTTTAGACCTCGCTTTTGCCTTTAAATTCAATATTTGTATCGCTTTTATGGTCAATTTCCAACTTCGTGTATTTTGTAGGTCATGATCGCTTTTTGAGGAATTGCACGATTTCAGCGAAACTATATAATTCAGTAAATCGAGAAAGTTAAGCAACACGGATTGATTGTTGCATGGAGTTCGAGGAGTCAAAACACGTCATGCACCAAACAATGTGAAGATAATTGAATATGCAACAACTTTGTAGAAGGCCACTTTCGAGGAAACAAAGTTACGGGTTCAAATCAAGAACTAAGAAAACATATTCAATATGCAGAAGTCGATGATGGCGGCCACCAGGGATCAGATGCCTCTCATGGGTCACAAAGTCACAAAGTTGAAGGTTCTAAATTGTTCGCCATTTTTCCGCTAGAGCCCGCTTCCTAAACCTTCCTTAATGATTAATGGCACCAGAGCAAGAAATTTCAACTATAAATAAGACTTCGGGTCCCATAATTCTACACCACTCACAAAGCTCCTCCGAGATAGAACCACCTCGGAAGTGAAACTCCAAAACGCCGGCCATCAGCACCTAGATGGAGGAAACCCAAGAAGCAAAGATGAAGACATCAGACTAAGCTTCTTCTTCTTTCTTTTCTTCTTAGTTTTCGATTTCTATCTCAATATTATGAAAACTAACTTTCTCTTGTAAAGGAGAACCGTCAGAATTCCGCTTTGCTACTTGCTTTATACCGTATATTAATGGAATAGTTATTAGACGAAATCGCGGTTATACAACTCTATACATCCTTCGTGGTGTGATGTTCTCATTAATGACATGATGAGAGATAGTGAATACAATAGGAAAGATATTTTTCATTAAAAAATGGGTAATTGAATTTCAAACGATCAAAACGGAATACGGTAAATGAAATCGACGAGGGAGTATTAAACCGGGCCATCATCCATTAAAGGTCTTGTTAAGGGATAAAGTTATCCAACTTAATAGCTAGTATGTTGTTTAAGTAAATAGGTTAACAAGTGATGTGGAATAAAATATACTTGTACGGGTGATGATAAATTAAATACCAGAATTTAGATTTAGTGATTTTAATAATTTATTCATACATTTTGCGTGTCTACAATTGCATTTCATGTAGTTTGCATAAACTTCACGCTTTCAAAAATTTCGCACAAGTAAGTCTTTGCATTAGTTTTCTATTTCTTAGATTGTTCTTTTTTCAAGTTAACAAAATAAAATGAACAAATAAAAGAAAACAAGAAAATTTCAACGCTAAAAAAGAAAATAGAATCAACGATCGCAATGGGTTGTCGGTCGCTTCAAGGGTCGATTTCTCGACCGCAGAGAGTCTCGATCTGCAAGATTTTCTTGCCTTTTTTTATTTTTAAATTTTTCAGATGTTTCTTGTATTTGGAATGCTTTTGCGAATTTCCTTCAATTAGCAGACTCTAAACCTATTTAAATGCATCACTACCTTCCGAACTCACAAATTCACAAGCACAAAAGTATTGCACTCTAGCATAAGCATTATATTTAGTTTTTCTCTTAAGACTTCAAGTTCTTCGGCAATTCAAGGTACGATTCTTCAACTCTACCCTTCTCATTACTTCTACTCGCATGATTTATGATTATGTATACGTAATGAGCATGGAAGGTCGGAAGTTCACATTAATGTTAATATGCATGTTCTAGTTTTTGTATACTACATATTCTAATTACCCCTTTAAGTTTTCTGTGTTAAATCTCCCTTATATTTCCAATATTGGTTAGTGTGTGTGTGTGTGTGTGTTCCACCGTGAAACCCACCGACAAAATAAAAAAATACGAGCGTGTTTTTTCTTTGCCTGTGAAATACAAAGAAGTATCAACTATGCTATGCCTAATCTATCATTCTCATCCGTTAGTATGCATGGTTTAATTTTCTGCGATTATACGAATTTCGAAGGTTCTCAAACATGCTTATTCTATCTACCTTGCATCGATTAGGTTTGGGGTAGATGTGAACTAATTTAAAAACTTTTCATCACCATTCTTAGGAGCATGACGAAGAAATTCATTCAAGGTGGAGTTGGAAGGGGCAAGTGTTTGGAAGCTCTGAAAAGGTTGGAACGTGGTGAAAGTAGCAAGGTTAGGGAAGAAGAATCATCACACGAGTCGAGGAGGCATACGTTAGAGGATCATCATCGATCCTATCCCGTGAGTATGAAACCCTTTCGCTAGAATTGACCATGGAGAAAGAAGAACAAGGAGAAGTAACCACATTCACTGTGAGAATTTGACAATGGATCACAAAGGATGCTACCGCTGGGAGAAAAGAGGTTTCAAGATGAGTGATGCACTCGAGATTTCGATTTTCGTTGTTGAACATGTAATCCCTAAACACCATCAAGATTAAATTTATAAGTCGGAAGTCCCTCAAATCTACGCTTATAGTGAAAAGTGACTTTGATGTCGCTTCCACGGACACTTAGCACAGAACAAGCAAATAACGCTTAGAATTGTATGCGTAAAAGTAAATGATAGAATGCGCATGCATTAATAGAATCAGTAAACCCTAATTGCTTTGTTGTAAATTGATGATGGAAATGTGTAAATGATCCCACCTCCCTCGCTAAGCTACTCCCAACTTCCTAGTTAAAATCCTATGCGACACTTTCTAACGATGTTAGGCATAATACTATCCGTATAAGGCTAATCGGCACTAGTATTCCCCTACTCACTACAATGGAACCACCGTCTTTATTCACTATTTTTCCTACTTTATTCAATCTTTTTCCCTACTTTATTACCATTTCTCCTACTTTATTCATTTTTTTCCTAAAACTCAGGTCCTACCAAATGGGTAATCAAATCTAGACGGAGGAGTATGATATTAGAGCAATCCCAACTTGATGATAGGTGCCCAATTAATAATAATTCTAGCTTGCCCACCACATGAGTTTCCACTAATCGTGAACCTATACTTGTGAAGGGCATGTTCTGGATAATCCACATCACTTGGAGCCTAACATTGACACGGTCTATTTGTGAGGGGTCGTGTTAAATATTTTGCATCACTTGTGAGATGATCTCTAAAACTACCCTCCGGTTTTAGATCAAAATGTCTTATATTCCATTTATACACGTCCAACTACAAATGGTGTTTTTTTTGGTTAAAATCTATCCTCAATTTTTTATTCAAAAAAAATTGTTATTAATTAGTTTATTTAGTTATCTAATTAAACACCAAATCATAAATTTAATATAAAAAGTGTATTGTAAATTAAATTAGCCAAAAATCAAGTTTT